>JAGDQP010024375.1:7719-28031 GCA_022664845.1 Lepisma saccharinum | reverse complement strand
ATTTATTAATTAGAACCCGATGGCCGTTTCGTCAGCCTTCCTGCTTACATCGTCAGGGAATCATGATTGACGTTTAAAAAATCATTATAACATTGCTGTATACATTCTACAGGAATGACAATATACGTCTAATCTATTGTTATTTTTTTAAATTAAAAAAAAAATCCCTTGGCAGTTTACTATGCCCGTCCGTCTGATTTCGATATTCCCCTTAAAAGTACCTTCAACTTATCACTAAGAACAAACCCATTTTCTTTATTCATTATACTTTTACTAATTTCAATTTCCATCAATTCCAGAACCAGACGATTGTGTATTTTGTTGTCATGTCTTCTAGAAGGTTCTAGAGAGTTTTGTTCATTTCTAAAATTTTACAGAAAATTCTACAGCGTTCTGTTCTTACTATTCAACTAAACTGCAGCTTAAATGTAATCCGGACTTTCATCAATCAGCTTAGCGACTCCAAAAACCATGGATTCGACACTGATCTATGTCATTTTGGACATTTTATTTGTCACTCCTTATCGGCCCCCATGACGATAGTGGCTGAACTTGGACGTAAAGGCCTCGGGAGTGTCACTATTCATTTCAGCGACCCCGAAATCTATGTAGTCGACACTAATATAGGTCGTTTTTCATTTTTACATGTCACTTCCTACCCACACCCACTCCTAGGGTCTTACCCCCACAGTACACACAGTATTTCTTTCCAAATTGTAAGTGATATGTGAACCTACTTTGGTTGAAATTTTCTACCGTTCCAAAGTTATGCTGGAACACACATATATATATATATACATATTAAGACTGTAATTTAACATCAAACACAATCCGCAGACTATCTTAGCACGAAGTCTAAAGAAGTGATCGTCGGGTTCTAATTAAATAAATACACAATGGATATTCGAAAAGAGTTGCATGCATAATGTGTCAGAAGTACGTTGTGAAAGTCTTCAAAACGCGTTTAAAGAAACTAAAAATCTACACACAACTACAAGTAACTTCCTTTGGGGTACATAATATTTCCCTACGCAAGGATACATATATGTTTAAAATGGATCAAAGCTTTACTGTAATCAAATATGTTCAGGATATCTTTATTTCAGATACATGAAGTTGTTCCAATCACATCAAGCTTTCCAAACAAGACCACAACAGGATTTAGTGCACATTTTGTAAACGCATGTGTACACAATCACAGATTTTGTTCACGATAAGTTTAACCTAGCAATTGAAAACATTCTGATTGGATCATCTTCACTCTGACCCAACCACAACGAGCAATCGGAATGAAAATCACTCCAATATTTATTGCATTATTTACGCAAATTTGTGCACACAATCACAGATTTTGTACACACTGGGTTTATTCCAGAAATGGAAATAATATAGTTACCCAATTTTGCCCGCGTGTTATGTAATAAAATATTGCTAATCCAACCTCTTAAATTTCAGAATACCAGAGGGCGCATAAAGTTGACTTCCCTGTCATTGTGAGATTAATTTCAACCATACTACAAAATTAGTGCTTAATTAGTGTTGCGTATTTCAAAATTTATGTTGCATCTAAAAGACTTCGGGGTGGCCGAGAGCTTAGCGCTTACGCTTTCTGTGCGCGGGATTATGGATGATGGAATCCCTGCCAAGGGCAGTTAAACAAAGTGATTCAGAGCCCACTTTACCGAACGCTGTATGTTCCGTCCTTGGAAGTCCTCCAGATCATTTAGCACGATAATAGCAATTCAATTATCCTATAAAGCGTGAAATGAGGAAAAACACTATTCAATTCAAATTGATAAGAAATGACAGTAAATTATGTAAACTATTTACGTTACGTAGATACTGTAATAGCCGTTACAGGTCACAGCAAACGCCAGTCTTAGAGCTTGTTACAATACTCTGTGCAACATGTTGGAAAAGCATAATTTGCGTATATTTCTCTTACATGAGTTCAAACTATAACTTACGGCGGCAAAAACATATAATGTGGTGAGGCCATGGGGCGTAGACTCAACTTCAGAACGGGCAGTATGTTGCTGCTTTGAAAATATTGTGCCGGGAATAGGCGTCTCTAAGTAAGAAAATAGGATGCACGTTAAGGGTGTTTTGAAGGTATATATGAAAGCGAATCGACATACGAGTGTGAAGGGACTTACTGCCGAAGACAAACATTCCTCTGGCTTAGGTAGTAGATGATAATTAAATTAATAAAAGCACAAAAGTAATTAAGAAAATATTTATTAAACCATAACGGCTTGTAACGTAGGAAGGAGGTGAGCACTGAAGACGGGAAAATATTTCGAATTTGCGAAGTGAACAATCATACAGAATATTAATGTTTTAATTAAAGGTTTGGAAAGAAGAATCAGACAGCTACAATTTTTGAAACTTTTCAGAGGAACAAAAACTGTTTAAAACAAAAACAACAAAAAATATGGCAATATAAAATACTCTTTCTTGTAGCTACATTAACCGCACTCTCTTTCATACTTTCGCTGCATATTGTAACAAATTTTCAAGTTTTAATACTCGAGAAAAATAGGTTTGGAGCCACCCGGTTCTTGTATCAAATTGGAAGAAATCAAAGTTTATTTTCTAAGTTGGCCTACAAAAAAAGGGAACACACAGTCTTCCCCTTTCACGGTTTTCTTTTTCAAAAACTCCGAAACTTTGGTTACACGGAGTAACACCCCCTGGAGCTGCCTTGTTTTTGCAACAATTTTTTTTTTAAATTAATAAAAAGCTTTTTGAAAACATTCTTTTCTGAAACAATTCGTACTAAAAAGTGAAAAATAATTTTGCTTATGCATGACTAAAAAGAAAAGCATTGGGCGCAATTGCAGAATTTATAAAGTGACTGTATATAAGAGCGCGCCCCATGCTTTTATATTTAGTCAAACATAAACAATTTCGTTTTTACTTTTTAGTACGGATGTTTAAGAAAAGAATGTCTTTAAAAAGCTTTCTAATTATTTTTTTCTCAAGCTGTTTTGTGAACCAAATCCTAAAGTATTCGGTAACCATCAAAACCTCATATCTTTGCTGGTTAGTATTTATTTTAGGATAAAGAAGGCTGTATTAAAAAAAATACTAAAATATGCTTTTAAAACATAGAAATATATAAAAGTAACAACGGAATATTGTATTGTCACCCGACTTACGTCGCTGTACAAAATGTCATCATTCTATGGCGTCGGGAAAAGAGTTAAATTAACGTTGCAAGATTTGATGACACCACGAAGCATTGTGAACTAAAGAAAATAATGTAAAAAAGGCTACATGTATGTGGCCTCTTTACTGCCATAACACCAAAGATAATTATTGTAACTACAAGATTCTTGCAGCATAGTGAGGATTTATTTTTTCTTCTTTAATTATACAGTGAAACCTCGATTTCGACAAAAACTGTATCTGCCTTCGGTATCTGATTCTTGCATCCAACTCTTCAATTATACTCTTACCATATAATCATCGATACCCTATAGTTGTAAATACTGCCTAACTCCATTTCAATGTCAAGCATCTACCATATAGTGTTTCTGACATAAAAAGATTTCTGTATGTTTCTGCCAAGTTAAGTCGTTGACTAACGACAGAAATTCAGTGAATACGTAAAACAATATTTGCAATAGACCAAGGCAATATAATTTCCAGAATCTTGTTAGTAGGAACATATCAGGTTGAGCGGAAATAAACGGTCATTTTCTACCTCACACAATTCCAGAGTTGTGCAAATTAGTAATCACACCTCTATCATTCAAATATAGTCTGAATATGTAGCGATAATTCTCTACCAACAACTGAGAATGTTCTTAATCCTCTCCGTGAAGAACAGTGCCGTGGCTACTGTGATGTAATGAAAGACCGGAAGGCCCTGGTTTTGAACATCATATCTCCCAGCAAGTTACATAATTGCATACACATATGGTAGTCTGGTAGTTCAGCGAATATGGAAGGTGCGGTGTACCTCACACATGAATGTGTCACGTGGGGTTCAGTTTTTGTTGAAAAATACTATCCTTTCGTATAGAAGGATGACGGCAGATGTTCGCGCAACTGCCGGTGTATATCGCCAATTTGTGCACAGTATGTGACAGGGTTTTACCAGTAGGAAAAAATTGTAACGGATTGTCCAACAACTAACGACAAAACCTTTTGCGGAAAGTTTAGTTCAACTTTGGTTTCAGAAAGTGTTTTGGGGTCTCGCGAAAGTCTAACCGCTACTTCCTTGTGATTATCGTACAGGATTCTCTTCTCAGCATACGTCGCAGTATGATGACGTAGAGGCTCATTATGGTGACGAAACAACAGGTTATAGCTGATGTCCATCCGTAACTGTTTTTGAAGCTTTGCATATTTATGTGGTACCACGTTGTCCACATATTGTCTTTCCCAATTTGTTGTAAACTGATGTACTGGAAACGTTGAATGGCCGGACAAGTTACCTAATAGTTTGGCTGTACGCATATGAACACGCAATTGGCCCAACCAATTAGTTTCCGATTTCTGGACTGTATCCAGCGCGCACAAATCTGAGATTTTGTGCACAAACTTGCACAAATTACGCACTAAATCATTGCATGATTTCAATTTCAAGTGTTTGTTGTGTTTCGACCTGCTTGACATCTCCTTTGATTTTGGACATAGAATCTCTTCTCAAAATTTGACAGATCCATGCATGTAAATACACCACTAGAGAGGTTTGAAAGCAGAGAGATGCTAATTACGTTTAAAAGTGTATAAATAATTCGCGTTCTTCTGTTATGAATAACTTTATATATATATACAAAAGAACATTAGACTTTTTAACATTAGACTTTATTGTTCATACATTCTCAAATGTGTTTTCTCGTTTGTGAATGGATGTTTTTAGAAATTTAGCTTTTAACCTTAAATTTAAGTAGTTTACGAATTATGAGGGAGGAATTAAATTAAACATGAGAATTCAAATTAACAGAATATTTGAATTAGAAGTCGCTGATGTTTGTAGCATATTGGTGCGTACCATAATAAACAATTAAAACCAATGTTGAAAGTATGCGTGAATTAGACGAGAACTCAAATTAGTAAAGACTAATAAGGCGTAAGAACGGACGATAAAGACAGAGGCTGTACTTACATGGCTTGATCCTGTAGCTTTTGTTGATGTTGTAGGTGATACTTAACGAGCCTATTAAGTAGTTGCGATCGGTGTAACGATAGCTAAATTTTGAGGTCGAGACCTCTGTATTTACCGTATTTAAGTGACCATGCAAGTGAAGTTAAAAGGTACCACCTGGCATGCCATAACCTAGGAGTTATGCCTTAAAAAACATCAAGTCATGTTGACTGTACCCATCGCCAGTCATTATACCCTACACGTCGTGTGGTGGTCATCTTCCGATATTGTATACCCCGTGTCGCTTTTCAACCATTAGCGTTTTTAGTTCCTGGTTATTATTACAATATTATGCCTTCTTTAATGATATATTGTGAAAACATTATTGGTTGTAAATAGACTTGAGGTAATCACCTCTCTTTTACACTTTTTTAATATGATGCTTTTGCTTTTAAAGTAGCCTAAAATCCAAATTGTAATCTGGGGACTTTTTAATATGACTGTGCATATTAATAGTTTGTGTCACATATACTTCGTGTTATATAAGAAATAAACTCATATTTAAAAACTCCAATGACACTTACATGCCTTGAGTTGTACATTCCTCACTGAACGTTCTCAGAATTAGTTATGGTCCTGATATTGACTTGCAACAATAAGCTCATACTCCTTAAATTTGTTCCAATAAATTGACTCTTCCTTTCCGCCATTTCTTTATCAGATTGTTAATTCTCGTGTTCTGCTGAGGTTGGTTCCAAAGCGTGGGTTTTCAGTATTGCGTTAGACAATGTACACACTACGTTAGGTTATCGCTAGCACTCCTAAACACGTAAGGAAATAGATAGATGCACTGTTGACAAATATTTGATTACAATATGAAGCTAATATTAATTTCCCAATACGTAGAAATAGCAATTAGTATTCCTATTCATATAAACAGTAAGACAATATATTGGTTTGGTAAGCACCATTACAGCACATTAACTTCAATATGTGTAACATTTAGTAAAGCTCTATGTAATTACGTTGACACCAAGGCATTGGGTCATTTCAGAATAAATTATTAATCTGGAACTATTAAAATATTTGCATACTACTTTTGCAATCTAACTGTTGATATTGTGTAAAATTAAACTATATGTAATTTAATTATATTTTTTTCCTTGGCCAAGGTTATATTATAATTGTCCTGTTTGGATATATCTGTATATAATTATGTGTAACGATTTTAATTCATTTACATGTATGTACTCGTATATGAAGGCTGCTATGTTGTTTAAAAACTCTCTAGATCAGAACCGAACAAGGAAACATGGCTGGAAAATAGCCAGCAAGGACAATAGACTCAAAGTGAAAGTGAGAGAGAGGAAAATATTTCTTTATATTCACGCTTCTTTATTTTCAGCTGCGGAAGCCAGGCTGCAGAGAGGAGAGAGGGGATCTTAGCTGAACTTCTTATAAGGTGCTGGGCTTGTGGGTTTAAGAGGATTGGAGCTCCTTTGTATTTTTTGAATACGCGTCGGTTAGGGACCAGGGCTATTTAAAGACGCTATTTCCCGCCGTTTGGGACACAGTGTAGCGCCAGCAACGAACAGGGGAACAGTGTAGCGCCATCAATGAACGGATGAAGAAGCTGGGACGAACACATAACAATGTGTACGGCTCAAGTAAGTCAAAACTATCGTTCGTTGAGATGAAGTTGAGATGTAGAATGTTGTCAAAGTTTCTCGAGCTGCCTGTCGCGAGTAGCACAAGTTAAGATATCATGTTGCCTGCTCCGATTATTTTGCTATTAATTCAGTTGTGGTAAATTGCAGAATTGTTGAGAAAATCCATGTTTGTGGGAATTTTTTATCGTAATTTGAAACTAGAAGTCTACGTTGTTTATTACTGTTATTAAGTGAGAGCACGTCTTGAGCCTAGCAGAAA
This sequence comes from Lepisma saccharinum, assembly GCA_022664845.1. Lineage (NCBI taxonomy): Eukaryota > Metazoa > Arthropoda > Insecta > Zygentoma > Lepismatidae > Lepisma > Lepisma saccharinum. The sequence goes on along the minus strand of JAGDQP010024375.1, from coordinate 21,004 downwards.
TCAATTCAGAACCTAGCTTGTAATGTTGATTTACGATGCCTCTAGTCACTTCAAGTTTTCTACTCTCATCTAAGGCCGCCTTGGACATCGACTTGTGTGCGAGGTTAGGGGCTGGACGAGGATGAAGGCAGAATATCTACGTCTGGGTGGAACAATAGTAAAAATCACTTGATTACTCTCCTCAATATTGGTACGTCCGAGGAAATACTTTAGAGAAGAAAAAAAAGGAGCTAAAATAAACGCGTCAACGTACACATGCTATTAGTAGACCAAGAGATAGAGTACTTTAATTTACCCCTGATTTACCGTAAACTTGGTGCTTTAAATCACCCATCATCCACAGTGTGCGAAAAGTACATTCTAAGGAAAAAATCGGTGGTGGATATGCGGGTAATGACGTCATAAATATGGCCGCTACACCATATTGCAGTAATAAATAGAAGCAGATTTAGCTCTGCAAAGGTGCATCGTAGAACAATGGTTCTTATCTGAATAATTGTAATAAAATGGAGATTATTTTGTTTTGTTACACTTTTCTGCGTCAGTGTACCCATCTACCTGATATTTACCGCAGAAATTACGTTTTCCAATTTTTTCCACCTGCCAATGAATATGTAGACCAACATAGCATCTAAACTATTAGGGCAACCAAAACTATATAGAAATAAACAATTTAGTAAAGGCCTTGAATGTTTCGAAAATGCCGTCAAACATGATTTAGATGAAAATTGTGTAGGCAAACGCTTTATAAATGAAAAATGATGGTTTGTTGCTTAATTCTAACGGCTTTGTTTAAGCTTTGATTATTTGTAATACTTGTATTAAACTTTGTTTCATTTTTATGCTATTTTTTGTTCAATCCATGACCATTGAGTGTGTATTTGTAATTCATACAGTGGTAAATCTTGTAATTCACAGGCATTCATACAGTGGTGAAGTGTCGGAAGACTAAGGACTTTGGAATTCGTGCTACTCCTTAGATACTATAATCAAGCCTATTACCATAGACCTCATAATAGATAGACTTGGCACGCTCCCCATTTTGAATCCATCCGCTTTGAATCGCTACTAGCCTCATAGTAGAATATGACGCCTATGGCAGAACTACCTAGCGGATGGATTCAAAATCACGTGCTCCGAACAAAAATCCATTAGTTTTAGCGCAGCCAGAAATGGGGAAGTGTGGTAAGTCTATCTATTATGAGGTCTATGCTATTACTAACGAAAGTTCTCTGATTACAATCCAAGTTACTTTGTCCAAAGCGAACACTTTAATTCACTATTGTGGAACTGGTGTTGAAAACTAAAAAGACCTCGTTCATGAAAAGTGAGAAAGTACAGTGTTGACGTGTCTTTTACCTGTGCTTGTTAAATTGAGACTACGAGTAATGGGACAAGCTTCTTGCATGGTTTTCGAGTTATTTGATGTGAAAGGGAGAACGTTTTGTGAGTATATTCCATGTTATTTGTTCTACAAGGTTTTATGCCTCTTTGACTGAAAAGTTTCTTTATTTACTTGACATTGAGCTATAGAGAGGAAAACGGAAAAACACTTCAGTTGTATTTTGTATTTAAGTTCAATTTGTATTGACGCTGCAGATAATAATTAATGTAATCAGGAGGATTGGAGTTAAGCTTTCGCACATTCATCCCAATTTACTATTGCTTTGCTTTGGTGCAGTCTTACGAGGAAGGTAGCGGACTACAATAACGCCATGGATACAATAATGCCATTTGTTTTTCAGTTGTTTACAGCAGGGAAACTAAGCAGATGGCAGCACTCTGCAACGTGCCATTCCGTATTACAAACATATGTTGTTATAGAACGTTAGTGGTTGTTGCGTGGTTTAAAGTGTGTGTTTTGCAGTCTTTGTTTTATCGATTAACAGCAGAATAACGAGAACAAAAAACGTAATTAATATTTTTTAGTCTTTTCTATTACATACTGCTAATCACTTTCAGTTTGTAGAAATTTGAACGGAATTTTTTGTAAGACACAATGATCAATTAGGAGTGTATCGACTGAGTTTACATGAGTCATTCTGTTAGCAGAGACCAATGGTGCGATGGTATGTTCATTGTATTGTGTGGCTACAATAACGCCTAACGCGAAGGATGCAATAGCGCCAGGCTATTTTCCTCTACAAATAAGCATTATCGATGTGAATTTGAAAGAAAGGTTTCTTGTGAGCAAAGATTCAGACAGTTAAGAGTTGCTTTTGTCAGTGGCTTCGTCATTTTCACAAACGCAAACCCCCTGGAAAAGTGGTACTTATTTTTGATGGTCATAAAAGTCATATTGATCCGGACGTTTTTGAAGTAGCAAATTCATTGGTTATTCACTTAGTATGCTTGCCTGCTCATTGCACACATGAACTACAACCATTAGATAATGTTTTTTTAAAGCACCCAAAGTTTATTGGAATGAAGCCGTTGATAACTTTAGACGCCAATATCCTGGAAGGTCAATCGGAAAACGTCAGTTTCCAAAAAAAAAAAACAAAAAAAAACGATGCTTGGGTTAAAGCTGCTACACCTCAGAATGCAATTTCTGCTTTTCAAACTACTGGCATATATCCTTTGAATCCTCTAGTACTCCCAGAAACAGCCTTTCCACCAAGTACCATCTCTCCTATACTTCATACGTGTAACTGGAACTACATTGGAGATAAATGACCAGACATCATCTGAAGATGTAAGCCCCCAGCCATCAACATGAACTGAAGATGTAAGTCCCCAGCCGTCAACATCATCTGAATGTTTCTGTGATCCTGTAGTAAATGAGTCTTCTCAGTTTTCTGTTTTCATCCTCCAGTTACTTTACTGAACTCATCCCAACTCCAAAAATTAAAAGAACTCTTCCTGGAAGGAATAGATCAAGAAACGTACAAGCAGTGCTGGTGAGTGAGCCTGTTTAACGGTCGTCCCAACCTAAAGTATAAAGCATCAACTTTACCAATGGGTGGAAAAAGAAAAGGGAGTAAACCGTACAGGGAAGGGCAAAGGTAAGAGTTCAAGAAAATGTATTAACAGAGACAGCAACGACTATTGCGTTGCTTGTAAAGGATACTAATACGACGATACTGGTAAAGACATTGATTGGTTGCAATGTGGGGCCTGCAAAGGGGGTTTCATGAATCATGTGACGATATTTTGCCTCTTACCGGGCACTGCTCTTCTTGTTCCAATTAATTTTACTTGTTCAAGTTTATCTAAGTTCATTGTTCTCATAATATTATGAAGAATGATAACCTGGCGCTATTGTATCCATAGTGTATGTAATAACGCCAAATCACTTTGAGTGATATTTTATTTTATTTTATTTGTACTAAATACTTTTTTCCAAGTTATTTATAATAATTAAACATTAACCTCCTAATACAATGTAAAATTTATTTTTTCCGTCAAATATTAAATTTGAAATACTTAAAAAACTAAGAATGTAGCCAGTTACCCTGATTGGATTATTTATGCATTTACTGCCACATTGCTATACTTCCTATATTTTCACCCTGACAAACATAAGAAATTAACTAAAGACATATAGACTGAAGTTACTTGGCATAGTTTGTATTAAAATACTACTGAACTTCCAGGGAACTGAAGAAATATTTTGAATCATAGGAAGAATTTAAGAATCCTGGAGATAATACAATTTCGAAGACATCTTTAATGTAAACTGAAAACTATGAATTGTTACCTAAATATGCTCTCATCACGTATATACATAACGTTAACTTCTAATTACTGTATTTTTCAAGGAAGATATCTATTTTGATCATAGTTACCATAAGCAAAAATCAATTATCTTTAGCTCAAAATCCCGGGAAATAGCCTGCTTCTATTCAAGGCCAGAGATACATGTTTGGGGTTACCAGTACATTGTGTTTCACTATAAAAACACAGGACTTTGCTCCCTCATGCTTCGGGCTCCAAACCTCGCCCCATAGAATGAAAATATTTAGGGGAGCGGGAGCATCTTTGAACACAGTGTTAGGTAAATTTAATTTTGCTTCCTCCCACTCTGAGAATTTGTTCAGAGAGATAAGTAACATATGTACGGGAACATATACAGCTTGCCGAAGAAAATTACATACTTCATTGTCATTTTAAAGCAAGGACAGGAACTGGGAGGCTACCGTTCAAAGGTGCCCCTCTAGGGGGTAAATTTGAACAAGGGTGGGGTAGCTTTGAACATGGCTGGGGAAGTTTTGAACAAATTCTTAATTTTTATTACAAGAACATTAATTTTCTCAGTAAATACTTCTAAATAGAAATACGGAAGCAGAAGGAAGTAAACTAAAATTTTGCTAGCCGTACAAAGAATATATACTACGCAGTTATTAATAATAAACTATGAACTTCATTTTTTTCTGTGTTTCTTTATTGGTGGTATGAGGATTGCATAACCATTAAGATTATATAAACTTTGAACTCGTAGAAAATTTTTAAAACCTTACACATAGCCTAATTAAAATGCTCGAAACACTCTAAATAATATAAACTTTGTCGCAAAATATTTTTTGTTTTCTCAACAGTAAGTTTTAGCTATAGGGACATAAGCTGCTACATTGTTCAAAGTTAGTCTCTTCTTTTTGTTCAAAGCTTCCCCGGAATTACGTTACGTACATTTTATTATTATGGGAGAAGAAGAACGGTGAACAGAAAACAACATGGACAATTTAATACGTGAAGGAATGTAGTTACTTCGTAAGCTAACATGGAAAAAGAAGCTACAGTTATCTCTTTTCTCCAGAAGCTTTCAATCTCTGAGATTACTTTTTACTTTGGCACATACAAATTATATCAAGTGCCGTACTTCGCCAAGTAACGCACACAAATAGTGAAAAACAAATGACAGCTTTGTGGTATAGTGCTCGCAATTTATAAATGTTGGAGAGAAAAAATTCATTTTATTAATTAAAAGCTATTACCAATGTTCTAGTGTATCCCACGTTCAAATGTGTATCTCTCCTCTACAGATAGAGAGAGTGTAAAAAAATATTTTATGTTATACACATATTCCAAAAGAGTTGTATAAATGCATAATGAATACTCTTCTTAACCAACAACTGTATATATGTCTCTTTTAATGAGTCTGTTGCAATAGGGCTCTGAGAAGTATTATTTCAAAGCATACCTTAACATAGTCACGTCCCGCCCGCGCTTTTTTCAAAGCTTGGTGTGGATACGTTGAACTGAATGAAAGTAGTAAATATGTAATTTTTAAAATTGATTGGCAACACTGTCAGCTATGGGACCTGAAGTATCTCTATGACGCGTGCCAGTACGTAAATACAAAGTTTGGTCCTAATACGTTCAACAATATGGAAGCAATTAACATTTTTATTGTCTAATATTGATTAGTACCGACAACTGCGGCGCTGGAAAGACCCACATGAACTGTCCCAGTACCTAATGCAAATGTCATATTTGGTATAAATCAATGTGGACACGTTCAACGGTAACAAATATGAAATCTAATTTTTTAATCGTTTGGCAACACGGTGCAAAGTACGGTGCCTGGAGTCCCTGTATGACCCGTCCCTGTACCTAATGAATATGTATATCAAATATATGGTAAATCAATGCACACGTGTAGGTTTGTATTAATAAAGGCATTTCTATAAGTTGAATTTTAAAACAGGCTGGCAACACTGACAAATGGGATGTTTGAGGTCGGGACACCCAAAACTTTCTTTTATTGTGTTGAATAATGTATGAGCTAAGTTTAGGGCAGCTACGGCATGGAATAAGTTTTTTTAAATGCATTTTTGTAAGTTAGCAACACTGAGAACTGGGAAAATCACACAAATACCAAAAACTATTTGTAATCTAGGGTCTAATTTATATTTAATTTCTTCTTAATTACCTAAATAAAAGGAAGAGACGTTAGCAGTATTACAAATTGCTGCCCTGAAAAAAGAAATAAAAAAAATGAAGGTTCATTTTATTTTTAAAACAACGGAAGGTTTAGAAAAAACGAACGTTTCTCTTTATTTACATCACTAGGTGTAAGTAAGGGTTACAAGTTTCAAGATCTAATGAGATCATGTTCTTCAGATTTTGAATGTATTGACTTGTTTGGCAACTGAGGTCCCTGGATGCCTTTAGACCATTGCTTGGACCTGTGAATTTTAATTTTAATTAATGTCTTTAGTCAACTTTGGCTCAGACCGCTTGGACATTTGACTCAGATGAATATCCTTTGGTTATGATTAACCTTAAGAAATCATCACAATTTTCAATGAAGGAAGACGTATGGGCAAGAGAAGCACGCATGTGTTCTTGTGTTCTCTTGTCAACTGTTTGGGAATTCATACCTTATTTTATATCCTAAATGGTCATGAACAATGTCTCATATGTTTTAAATGGATTTTCTTGAGGTTCATCGGGGTCACAATGGAGTGAGACAATGCATGTCCACTGGTGTTGAAGGACATCCAATCCTTGGCTAATTATCGATATTAATTCAACCACCACTAAAATCACAAAACAGTTTCAAATCTACTACAATGTCATTATGTTTGGATTATACACAGGTTCAAGTTAACAATGGGTTTTCATTGGTGTTTTTCCTTTGGCCCACAGAAATCGAGTAACTCTTCGCATCTTATCCTTTGTTCATTCAACCAGTACAGTTGCCATTTTGAATCTTATCTACTCAGTTCAAGAAAGTATCTTCACTAGAGCTGCAAACTACTGTACCTACTTAATTTCAGTACATGTAGTACTTTTAAAGTTATTAGATATGTAAAATATCTTTCTGACTATCGCGCGTACTTTATATGATTAGAATTCCTAATAACACAGCGGTATAATTTTAGATATTAAACTGTAAAGCAGACCCGTAATACCATTTTTTTACTGGTCTTTGTAGAGCTTACGAGTGTTCCTTGTTAATTTCAAGTCAGCTGCGAATTAAGAAAACAAGCTGAATGGCATAGCCATTACAAACTTCAATCTCTTCCATCTCAATCACAATTATAGTATCAAAATCTGGCGCAGTCCTAAGTTCTCTAAATCAAAAAAAGCTGTACTTTTAAAGGAAATGAAGATTTTGTTGATAAAATCAGACAGCATAGAAGCTTCTGGTCTAATATTTTCCAAACATCTGTCTCGAAGAACTTTTCAAACGCTTTGCTCAAGGAAAAATACAGAACGACAGATTTCTGTTTTTTTTTTCAAGATGTGGGGGTCGTAGTAAAGAGACTTCTACAACTATTTTATGAGAAAACAAAAGCGAATAGGAACAGAAGAAACTAAAAAAAAGAAGTAGAGACAATCAAAACAAACAAAAAAAGGAATCGGGACAAAGGTCTCCAATCTCTGCACCATCTTGTACTAGAGTTGGAAATGTCTAAGGATGTGGAAAACTAGGAGAATGGCGTGGGGAGAGGGAAGAGAGGCACAGGAAGAAGGAATTGAAGAAAACTTTTGCTTGTGAGAAAGAGAAAAACGAAGAGTTCTGTGTGTGTTCGGCTGGCTCTGCCAGGAAAGAACGAACCTTCTCACACACTAGATTTTTCTCGCCGTAAACATCAGGAACCTCCCAAGACACTGTAATTTCCAACTCACAAAATCTCTAAGCAAAGAAGGAACATGGGGAGAGAACAAGAGATAAAAAGGAGAAGAAAAGAGAAGGAATTGTATTCTGTGGACATACAGAAATCTCTCTCTCTCTCTCTGTGTATGTGTGCGTTTGTGTAAGGGAGAGACGATGAGACACAGCAGATAAGAAGAAGCTTTGAGTGGAGAAAAATCTGTGGAAGAGACTGTTAATTTTACACCTAGTTGAATTAAAGCAAAGCTTTCCCTTCCAGACAGCCTATTTTACTGAATTGCGATTCACGGTTTGTAAAAAAACTTTTTTACTACTCCATTTTTGTAACAAAGTTAGTACCAGGGTGTTAAAAAAGTTTGCGATCTCTTGAAGAACAAACACTCATATCGAAAAGATAAAAATAGATTTATGCTTATCCATTATGTTTTATAGCAATTAGCCATCTTCAAGAAAAAAATTGCATCCGACTCGGTACTGCTCACTGGGCTTCGAGGCAAAAAGAATTCTCCCGGACCCCGGTTTCGAACTCACTTAGATTTCCAAGAGTTCTACCCCGGAGAAATGGTGTCATCGACTCGAATAAATTATAGTCTTTGGGTCTGATGTATAAGCCGAATGGTGAGAAATTCTATTCCCTCCAGTTCAAAGAATTTTGGGCTGGTCACAGCAGTAGTATGGGCCGGAATGTTGTCCTGCTGGATGAAACCCCTGCTCCGCTTGACTAAAGGGTTCAACCCCTGGGTTCTGCAGTCTGAATTGAGAAAAAAACAAACAATTTTTCATTCCCCGTTACAATTTGTTTAATACTTCGTTCACCAAACCTCTTATCGAGAACTGATGACACACATTGACCAACCTTTGACCTTGTGCTTGAGTCAGCTCATTGGTCACAACATCTGTTGACCTTACTGAGCACGATGAACTTCCAATGTCCGGTGGCATTTGAAGTATTCAGCCGAGAATTTGTACATGCTTGTTCGGGGCTAGCCTCGATAGCTTGTTGTTCTACCTCTGGATCCACAGTGGTGAATCTTCCGGAAAGTGTAGTTGACCTTGAATACTGGATGGTATCTTTTCTGCATTGAAGTGTTCGGACTATTTTTGCTGACAGTTAATCGGACAGTACCTTCCACAGCATAAATTTCATCAAATATGGCTTTTGTTCCTAGCCGTTTCTTTCAATGGAACCTAATAACTGTTCACAGGGCATTTTTCATCCATGTTCAGAAGAAAAAATGTTAGAATGAAAATTAGTCATGACAAATGAATAAGAAATTAAGAATCTACAATAACAACTGCTATATTTAAGTGTAGTGGTGAATTATCAGCAGGAGCAGAAAAATAGAGAAAACGTACGCTACCATTATGAGGTCACGAACTTATGCAACACCCTGGTAACATAAATGGGGAAAAGGAACTTTTAAAAGTATTTTGTCCGTAAAATGTCTATTGTAGTCCTCCTAAGTGACAGTTGTAGATTCAGCTTGATAAGAAACGCTCGATTGGAAACTTTTCTAGTTCCAATAAAGTTGTACTAACTGGCAACAGAGATACAGTATTAGATGTAGATTGAATATTAACATACGTTCAAATTTTCACAGTGTTGCCAGATTGTATAAAATTTTCGACTTAGAAAGCTTTCTTATTGGCTGTTTCATATAAATCTTAGCGTTTGTTATTTAAGATTTTAGCTCAAACACTTTTAATGATCCACCGATATTATCAATTACGTTTCAAGTACTTAACTAGCGTAATTGTGGAAAATAAGGAAAGAAATACTGCTAGGTTTCATGAATTGTAACGAAATTTTGGTCATGATTCGTACATTATTTGGGTGTTCGGTGTATTTAGCTTTATTACTATTAAAACTAGAATGAAGAGTATGTGATAAAGCGTTGACATATACTTAATTTTCATTAAACAGGATTTAACGGGGTTCGAATCTGCACAAAAATCTTTAGATCGTTCGATTTTTCCTTTTGTCCGAACGTTTTCGGAAAATCAATATATCCCTATTCCTTTAGGTACAGTTTAACTTATTCAATGCGTTTATTACAAAAATAATTTAACATTTTCCAACGCAAGGCAGAAGGAAGTAGAACTTTTGTCTGAAGTGCGTGTGAATTCTGTACTACTTTTTTTGTAGTACAATGACTCTATCCTTGTTTGAAAGCTTACAAGCTCTACTGTGATTAGTTCCTGGAAGGAGATATCAATGCCAATGTATAATAGGCGGTCACGGAAGTAATAATTGCTTCTGGGCGCCCACTCTTGCACAGGCTGAGTACTGCTTGAACCATAAATAACACTGACAAACAGATGCTTGGAAATTACTAGTTTGGTATAATGGCTAAGGTACCAGAAAGCTGATCCCGAAAGCCGGGTTCAAACTCTGGTGTGGTTATGTTTATATATTTTTTTGAAAGTAAAATGACTTTTTCCATGCATATACGCGTTAGGAAATTTAATTAAAATTAGTGACCATTGGGGCAGATTAGGTTAGAAAAATCAAGTTAGTTTTTTTTTATCGCACATGCATTTGTTAAAAGAAACTCCTGAGTTAACGGGATTATTACTGCGGCGACTGTATAGTCAATATATTGGTTGCATATCTTATTATTCAACATATTTTGATAACGTTGAATAAAAATCAAGTGAAAACATCATCCAAAGTTGGAACTTGAGAAGCAAGCAAAAGAAATACTCTAACTGGAGAAACAGGCACTGTTCCAGTTTTCAATAGCAAACAAAGCAATAACTCTTTTGTATGGTGTTCAACTATGTAAAATCAATGAATTCCGGGAAATATCGCCTGTCTTCAACAATTACTTTCCTGATAAAGGAATCATGTACATTGAACTTAACCTGAGGGGGAATTTTATTTTGAAAGATGGGTGAAGAGCTCCAAATTCCTCTGTTGATGTTCAACGTATAATTCTTATTGATAATTATAGTCTCCAGCTGTGATAACAAGATTAAAAGAATCTGGGTCTGTTCTATATAAATTAAATTATCTCATACGGTATTCTCCTCTGGGGATCCGCCCCCAAGATGGAAAGAGGTCTTTATCTGGTAGAAAAAGGCTATAAGACTGATGCAAGGTGTAACTCCCTGGCATTCCTCTAGAGTTTTTTTTTAATTAAACATTTTAACAATTCCATGCCTGTTTATTTTCCTTTCAGTTTTGTATGTAAAATCATTTAGAAGAGTATACGACTGGCTCCATGCGTGACACATATAATACAAGAAATAGACTCCAGTACGTCTTACCTAATACAAGACTTGCCAAGACGTATAATGCTTATCGTGTACAAAGTCTGAGATTTTACAACTTTATTTCCATTGGAATTAAGAGAATTTCAATTTACGAAATTTAAGAATATCTTAAAAAAGATCTTGATACAGAGTGAAGGGTACAAATTTGAAGAAATTGAGACTTTAATTGTTAATTTGGATGATACCAAATTTTACTCTTAAGTGTATTTTTTTCTGTGAGCTCTATGTTGTATATCGTATCTGTACCATATTTATTATATCTGGTGTAGTAAAAAGTAATCCATTATTTTGCCAATAGATGGCTTCAGTGATCTGTATCTCGCGTTGTATAAGTCCGATCGGGTTCAACGAGATGGCGTTCAAACGATGAGATTGCGTACTACAAACACTGTTCAGATAGTTGTGATGAGTTGACTCAGTGTTGTGTGAGCGCGCGTCAAAATGGACACTAGCAAAGAGAAAATACGCTATATTTTACAGTTTTTCTTCGATAAAGGCGAAAACGCAAGCCAGGCGGCTGCAAATGTGAATAGTGTTTATGGTCCTGATACTGTAACAGCCAATCACGCGCAATTTTGGTTTCGTCGATTCCGTTCCGGTAATTTTGACGTCAAAGATGTACCACGCACTGGAAGGCCAAGTGTCGAAAATGTCGATAAAATCATGGACATTGTCGCGTCCGACCGTCATGTAAGCACTGTTTCGATTGCCCAAGAGCTAAACATTGCACAAAAAACCGTGTGGAACCATTTGCATAAGGCTGGATACACAAAGAAGCTTGATGTATGGGTGCCACACGAGTTAACGCAAAAAAACCTCATGGACCGAATTTCCATCTGCGAATCGCTGCTGAATCGCAACAAAAGCGACCCATTTCTGAAGCGGTTGGTGACTGGTGATGAAAAGTGGATCACTTACGACAACGTCACGCGAAAACGGTCGTGGTCGAAGCGCGGTGCGCCGGCGCAAACGGTGCCCAAGCCAGGATTGACGGCCAGGAAGGTTTTGCTGTGTGTTTGGTGGGATTGGCAGGGAATTATCTACTATGAGCTGCTCCCCTACGGCCAAACCCTTAACTCGGAACTATACTGTCAACAATTGGACCGTCTGAAGGCAGCAATCGTCCAGAAGCACCAAACTTTGGCCAATATTAGAGGCATTGTGTTCCACCAGGACAACGCCAGGCCACACACATCGATAGTGACTCGCCAGAAGCTCCGGGAGCTTGGTTGGGAGGTTCTTATGCATCCACCTTATAGTCCGGACCTGGCACCGAGTGATTACCATCTGTTCCTGTCCATGGCGAACACGTTTGCTGGTGAAAACTTCGCTTCAAGAGAGGCTTGTGAAAATCGACTGTCTCAATTTTTAGCCAATAGGGACAAGGGCTTCTATGAAAGATTCATCATGATATTACCTTCCAAATGGCAACACGTTATCAAACAAAACGGCGCATATGTGACCTAAATCGGATCATTCTAACTATGGTAAGCCAAGCCTTCAATGTCATGCAAAAGTAATGGATTACTTTTTACTACACCAGATATGTATTATTGTTTAATTGTATATATCCATATTTGACACTTTCATATGCAACTATGTTGCACTGATGTACTATAAATATTTTTGTTTCCAAACAGAGCAAATATGAACATATGATTTTCACACTACACGTTAAAACACAATCCATAGTAAACATCTATGTTAAAATAGAAGTGACATTTACTACCAATATAACCCGTTGCTCACAATAAACTCTGTCTTCAAAAAATGTACTGAAAAAAATGGAAATCATTTCAAGCATATTTAAAATATCGAAATACGTGTTGAAGATTCGAAAATTGCACGAAGTATTATTGCAAAACCATTGACGTGTTAGTATAGATAAAAGTTTACACATTTCTTCTTAATAAAATTGCTGAACCGCAAGACGAAAATGACACAATGACGTTGTAAACACCGACTCTGGGAGATATTCTTAGCTTGTGGTTGCTCCTAACTACTGAACTAAGGATAAGTTTGGATAACTTGATACTGTATGTATTGAATCGTTATTAATAGGATTTCGTTTCAAAAACATTGAAGTTGAAAATTTACTTTTGGCTGGGTTTTTCACTGTATGAACCACTATCCAATGTACATGTTCAAATCATTTCTGTCACTTACTATTTCTCATTCTACTTATTGAGATTCGATATAAAATATTTGACTAGCAAAGGGAACTTGTCATCTGGTCTCCAGGATCAATGTCACTATGGAACAGTCACGTAGGGTAGCTTGTGAGGAAAGGAGTAAACAATATTTAAGTATATTCAATAACTATATACTAGTACAGTCGGAACTATATTTAGTACAGTCGGAACTATGCACTAACACAGTCTGAACTATACACTAGCATAGTCGGAACTATACACTAGTACAGTCGGAACTATACACTAGTACAGT
>JAGDQP010024374.1:16379-28031 GCA_022664845.1 Lepisma saccharinum | reverse complement strand
CGTAATGTTAACTGATTACGTTCTTCTGCTCTCCTGAAAAATTGCTTTTTTTTTTCTTTTGTTATGTCACTATTCTATGTCATGGGCGGTATAATTTATTTTTTATATTATCAACCTTACCTTAGTATTAAAAAAAGCGACCAAAGCCAAAAGTTAAAGTGCCGTTTGGGGATCAACACACAGTTCCGAATTTCTAACACTGTCCCTAACTACCAATCTGAAGTCAGTTTCTCTCTATGTCTAACACATAGAGACCACACTAAGGCATAACTACGTGCGTTAGCGGATGAGTATATGCAGTGCAAAACATAGAATAAGGGAAAGCTGTGGAAGTTCACTGACAGCGGTATCGTAAATACGTTACTGAGCCCAAATTTGAAGCTTTCGTTTAGCCACTAGAGCACGATACGGACTGACTAACAAAAAGATAAATTAGTACAGGACTATTTTCTTTTGGGACAGTGGGCTAAAAATCTTCACGGAAAACAGAAAACCATTTCGCGCTTAGCACTACACTCTAACCACGGAAGATGATTATGCCAACTGGGCTGGTAACTTCTGAAACACTTTCCACAGTGAGTTCGAAAAAATAGCTTCAGGAATAGTTGTTGCAGACCGTCCTCTTGTGTAAAAACATGTTACCGTCACTGATATTAATTGCTGCACACTTTTCTTGCACTTCAGAACAATCTTCTATAATAACAACCACCGGCGTTACAGGCCAATAGGTCCTGAGCCTGCCCCAACGCCATCTGTCAGCGCTTCGTGGAACTGCGTCCACCTGAGTGACGGCAGTGTGGTCAGAGCTGAGCGCCAACCAGCCACGAATAGGCGTATTAGGAGCTTTCTAGACCGAGTGGCCGTCGTGTCTTGATTCACGTGACTCCCCAGTTTTCCTCACGACGCTGGGTGGACGCCGAAAAGTGGGACTCCAGCCGGGAATTGAACCCGGGACCACGCGGACACGAGTACAACGCTCTAACCACTAGACTATGGAGCCCCCCCAACAATCTTCTATATTTGTGGTAAAATAAGAAAGGGATAGACAACATCGGCTGCAAGAAGCCATCAACCTGGTAACGGGTCACTTGTGTAATGAAGGCGGTTGTGTTTTCCAGAAAACGCGACAGGCTAGCCATCATGGTCTCTGGTTATAACTCTGACAAGTCGTATCAGTGGGTTCTCTTTGACATCTTCTTCAGCAGAGGGGTGCTGCACAACCAGACCATATTGTTAGTTGTCAATCCCTTTCTAATTTTGCGAATAGTAAGAGGCGCGTGCAGTCAACTCATGTCTAGGATAAGAATATTCAGAAATACCGTTAATACTGTATTTATTACAACAATAATAATAATAATAATAGCGCAAGAAAAAATGTCATGATACCTGCCAAAAATAGCCGACAATTACACTGAAGTGCGTTTGTTGTGTTCATTTCCTATCAGTCACAAAAACACTAACAATAAGTAAGTAAAATCATCTGGAGAGGACCCTGACCGTAGGCTGGAACTCACACTGCACAGTCAAATCAAGTCAGACTATAGTGCCTTGACGGTGGTAGGTTTTTTCATTCCTACAACTTCTGTATGTATTGTACTAAGAAATAACGGATAATTTCGAAACCTTAAAAAAAAAATATTTCTCAAGTTTGGTTCGCATAAAGAAAAACTAGGAAAAGTAACGGAATTGAACAATGTAAGAGTAAACTCGAAGACAAATGAGAAGATTCGAGAACTGGTAGAAAACTTACACGGGGACAAAAATTAAGGCAATAACTGTTCCCTAATTTAACGCCTTAATAAACTTCAGATTCAGAAGTATCACGTTCAGCCTGTTCACCAAATAGGATTAAAGAACCGTCTACATAAAATAATCTCTAACATGTTTTAAATACTAGTGGTAACGAACATTAGATTCGAAACGGTTCACAACTACGTCCGATAGGATTTGGAATACCAACCCACTTTTCTATACTTAAAAGTGTTTATCGAATTGAAACACGTCATTTTACGAACAAAAGTACTGCACACAAGAAATTATTAATCTACTTAGTTTCTCCAAACAAAACTTGTCGAGAGAAAATGGACATTTTCTTACCTGCTGGTGTTCAGTTAATTGTCTCTTACATTAACCACAAAACAGTAAGTACAATCGTGATACTGTCACGAGTTTGTTTACTCGCATTCTCAAACGAAGGCAAAATAAAAAGGATATAACGTAAGTAACATTTTGTGAGTCAGTTTCAGAATGTTGAACTGTTCGTTGAAAGAGCCAGAAAGAATATAAGAACAATGCTGCCAGACTATGACGTCACTTCCGTGGTCACATTTGTACGAATGTGAAAAAAAAGCACTATTCAATGTTTTGACCGAATGTGATGAATAAATAAGTATCTGTGGCAATCGAGTGTTTTATTTGGTACTGGAATCCAGGCTTTGTCACCGAGCAGCCGTAGCTCAGTGGTAGAGCGTTGGCGTAGCCTTCAGGAGGTCGGTCCCAGCGGCCGACCATCCTGACTAAAGGTTTTTCTGTCACACCAGCCAAATGCCGGTATGGCACCTTGAACATAGGCCCTGGTCGACACCTTCCCGAATCTCTATCCCGGCCTGAACCTATGCCTAAATGCCATAAATAAAATTAAAGTTCAGGCTTTGTAAATTGGTCCTGTATTGATATTTAATTGAGAACTTAAATGGAAAACCATGTAAGTGCCACAAATCCAAAAATCGCATTTTAGTTGTTATAATGTTTGAATAGCCAAACCTAACAACATGCAATAATCTAGGAGTTTCCAGATCATTGCAAATAGTTGGAAATCGCAACGGAAGATGTTGTAGTTACCTGTGTTCAAGGAGGAGAAACCTTCTGTTTTCATCTCCCAGGGGCTGTAAAATTTCGTTTGTGGCACTTACATGCTTTTATATTTCAAGTCCTCAATTGTGATTTGTACTTTATAAGATATGTACTTTCGTATGTTTTTTTGAATCGCCCAATTTGTTTTATGTACGATGGATATATCAGTAATGCAATGTTGTGTGTTTTTTAGGTGATGGATAAGTCTGAAATGAGGTGTGGATGTTTGTCATCACGTACGTGTTCGTTTACTCTAACAGAAACTTTGCGCTATGTTTGAACCACGTGTTGTTCTTAACATTCACATGTAATTGCATACCCCTGTTTCTTAGATAAAGTACAAAAAAAAAATGTTAAATGTTTTCTCATAGTAACTGGTGGAACCGATGTTGGCTTAAGGTTATTTTCCATATATATATTCTTCAATCTGTTAGTTAGTGCTTGATAAGATTGTAAATTGACTTTTTTTTGTCGCTAACCAGTGGTTTCTTTTGTGTGAAGCGTAATTTAGCCTGTTTGTTCCCTTCGAGGAGTATCCGTCTTTTGTGTGTTTGTTGGGGGAGAAGCCTATACTTATCAGTTTCTATAGTTTATTTTCTATGTTGTATTAGTTAGTACAAATACTGTATACTCGTAAGAAGAAATTAAACTAAACGTTGTGTTTATTTGCTTACAATGGAGCGAACTGGTCCTCTGCGATAGGTTTGAGGTATGAAACCTGGTGTGCCTGTATGGTAATATTAAAAAAAAACTAATAGTGTTAGTTTCATTTCATTCTTTGGTGAATTTCAGATTACGGTGCATTTGATTTACTTGCTTAAATATATATATACAAATTGTTTATCGCCTGCATATAAAAGCAAGGAAACATTAAAATACCAGTAATATCTAGCATATTTGACTTCAAAATGCTTTAATAATTAAATCAGGATGGTACTTAGGGTCAATCCATCTGAAATCGTCCACATGATGTTTAATAAATTTGTGACTTGAAATTACCTGAGTTTTCCTGGTTTTGCTTTTTTATATATATATATATATATATATATATATATGTTTTAATTCCCTGAGTTCTTAGTGTAGTGGAATATATAAATTATAGGCAATGACACTTTTTTAATCCTACCACCACCCAGTCCAAGCATCTTTTACATTATTGGTATTTCACAAGAGCTCTTACCAACCGTGGACAGGTCCACCTCATAAATTTTCCTGAATTTCCCTCATCAATTATAGATTTCCCTGAGTTTTCCAGGGTAATACACACCCTGGAATAGTGACACAAGTAAACATAGCTAGAAACTTTAAATGAACGTGAAAATATACTACAAATATTGACTAGATTTGTAGCAAATATTACATTCTCTTTCACTTTACATTTTGCTTCTCTCTCTCTTTTTTCAAATTTGTGAATAATTAGTACAATATTTTCGGAACTTCAAGCCATAATCTACAATTTTAGGTTAATCGAGCGATTAACTGGATCAGCTTTTGTAGGTTACAAAGATTAAATGCGGAAGAGTTGAAAAATAGTCAAATAATGAAATAACATGATTGATAAACAAAAGATGTTGGCTGTATTTCATTACAAATAACTATAGTCAGTGTGGTTAAGCAGCTTGTACCATCCCTTACTGTGCCTAAAATAAACTTAAAAAAAAAATAATATTCTCTACCGCAGTTTGAATGAAACAGAGCAGATGGTACGATAGGGATTAATTTAAACTTCCATTTAGGAAAAAATTGTAATTACTAACTCTAAATAGATTTGAGCAAAAATTTTTGGGTCACAACTTCCGACAACTTGCTTGTACAGAAGCACTAAGTTATATCACACAGTTCAGTTCCAATGACTGCCAGAAATTTGTCCAGAGATAACCACACTGGATGGTAGGTGTATTCAAACAATAACCCTTGAATGCTTTAGAGCAGACAACAACTGGTCCGCAGGCCGCTTGTTATTTTGTGTCGTTAGCAGAGAGATAAAAGCTATATTAAATTATGTGTGTTATGATGACTTTTAGCTATTGGTTTCGACCGCAGATTGATTTATACACCACTTATATTCATAATTTCTGATGACGGCCCGTGACACGACCGCTCATACATTGCCCCTTGTATAGAAAGTAGCTTGCCACGTCTAGTTTAGACCCCGCATATTCTTCCGAACACTGTCTACATACAGAAGATACAGACTTAGCTAATATAAATAACGTCTCTGCTTTTCGGCAATTAATATACTGACGCTTTATAAATTACGATAAAATTATATTGAGGCCTTGTATCCATACATAATTTAATTAAAACATGCTAACAAGGCTAAACACTTAACTTTGTTTCAATGTCCTAACAACATCTTCCTCAGACGAAACACTAACCAACACAACCTCAGAGTGTTTATTAGTGTGTCGTCTGAGGAAAATGTTAGGATATTGAAACTGTAACGCTTGTTGTGTCCTTTTACAATAAAGTTAAGTGTATAGTCTTGTCAGCCTGGTTGATTGTTTTTTTTTTTTTTTTTTTATTATTATTATTAAGAAAATAAGAATTTTCAGTTTAAACAAATTGCATTGTTGTACTGTACAATTAGCAGAGCTAACAATCGTCAAGTGCCAATGTACAACAAATACCATATTTTATTAACAATACTCTTTTATTGTCACTGAATCTATGACTACATTTTTCAATATTCTAAAAATATTTACATTCATATAAACACACAACTCGTCCGACACAAGTAAATAAACAAATGACTTGCTCAAGAGTACCCGGTAAGGATCTCACTATCATGGCTTCAGAAATAGTAAGGTATTTTGCCAGGTAAGTCAGGAACGAGAAACACACACATTCGAGAACACCAGCCGCGTACAAACAGTCGACCAAATCTGTGTGAGTTGGTTGTCCGGCGTAAGATCGTGCGTTACAAACGATCTTGCGTCCCTCTACCAACTATAAAAACACTAGAGGCCCTCACAGAAGGTAAGAGACCTTGACGTGGTTGTGAGGCTTTTCACCAACATCTTACCTGTACCACAAATCAAAAACCTAACAGGGGTCGTTGTAGCTCAATAGTAGAGCGCTCACATCTTATGCTTGGGGTGGTCGGTTCGATCCCTGCTCGTACCATGTGGGTTCAATGCTGGACAAACACCGTATGCAGTAGGTTTTCTCCGGGTTCTGCCGTTGTCTAAAGGCCTTACAAACAAAATTCAAAAACAAAATCGTAACATATTGAACAGAAATAAATTACTTCAGATTGAATCTGCAACACTAGTTTTAGCGAACCATCTCAGTCGCCAAATCAAAACAAACAATTAACGGAACGGTATGTTTGGATAAAACTCCAGGAGACAGGATAGCGTGCGGATGAAATGCTTATTTCAAGTCTCCTTTTGATTGAGACTCCCGTGAAAACAGATTATTAATCAAGAAATATCAAAACCTGCATTCGTAATATAAATCACTCAGACAGACACTTTCCAGTTTATCTGAGATGTTCTAAGAAGACTCTCCGGGACCACTTTCACGCATTATGAGAGTTCGGAAACTGCACATATATCCAGCGACGAACCACCAGCTGTGTTCCTATTGCACAGGAATATCAAACTCTCATTCATCTCGCGCCTCACAAGGATACGAACAACGGTTCCTCTACAAAAATGGGAGGCACGTAGCCAGTCCTCATTTCAAAGTGTAAAAACTACGCTAAACTAGAATTGTGTCCACAGAAAAACTGTGTGCTACAAGAAACCCCAAGAGTTTCTTTTACAAACAGGTCTATAATTTAATCTTGTGTGTTGCTTGCCGACCTGCTCCTGTTTGTAGGTGAAATAACAACACTTTGCTACGTGAATGTTCTATTGATAAACATCTCTGTGCCTCACCTAGCACTTACAATGTTAATGACGATGGGTTTTGTACGGAGGCAGTTTGTCACTTGACAGTCTCTGGATAGGGCAAAACGATTGTAGTTTATCATGGTTAGGGCTAGAAACTTCATGAAATTTAGTCTGACAGTCGGTTAACGGCTCAGATTATAATTTAAGTAAAACTGAAGTATTTTTTAATTTTATTAAGTATTCTTCGGTGTTTTGAGGTTTACTGGCCCTTTCTCCGCCTTTAGATAATTTTTGGGATGATTTCTGAAGTTTCGTTCCTATTCTGCAATCCTCCCCTTTTTTGTATAATTGCATAATACGTTTTACCCCTTTTTTATAATAGACGCCAATAATTCAACACACACTCTTCTTTGCGTTTAATACTGTAACCTATATTTCGATAGCGTATGTAAAAGCAGCAACACATTCAAACTTAGGGTATTCTCACACGGTATTACTTACCTGTACACAAAGACTGTCTACGGAAACATATTGCAAAATGTACAGAAATACTGGTTACCATGGTGTCTACTAATTTTGTGATTTGAAATTCCCTGAGTTCTTAGTATAGTGAAACATGTAAATAATACGCAATAACATTTTTTGTTAATCCCACCACCACCAGTCCAAACATCTTGTACATTACTGGTATACACAAGTGAAATAAAAAGATCATTTCTTTAAAACAGAGGATTTTAACACATTGAAAAAATCCGGTCAGCAGTGGGAATAGAATCCACGACCTCCGCCTTGCCGGGATAGTGCTCTTATCAACTGTGGACAGGCCCATCTCAGAAATGTCCGTGAGTTCTCCTCATAAATTAGAGATTTCCCTGAGTTTTGCAGATTTATAAAATTGACTGAGTATTCCAGGTTCTCTAGGGTGGTAGACACCCTGCGTCCAGCCTGGATACTCGACCGGTTTCCTTTTTTTTTTCTTTATTTACATCCTTTATATAAAAATAGTTCAAAACGGGTATTCTTTCATATTCATCCCAACCGTTTAATTAATGGTGGCAATTTTGGTATTGCAGCGCATGCCTAAATTAGTGTTTGCAGACGTTTACGGAAAATGTCATACCTGCGGACTGGTTTATCATAGGACATTCAAACAAAAACCATTCCTTTTCCTTTAAAGTCTGGTTGATAATTTTAGTCCTCTGTATGAAACGCCTAAAACGTAATCGAACTGGTCAAAATGTTAACTAAATGCAATTGTCAATACAGAACAATACCAGTTTTCAGGATGCTTTTCTTTTCGCACGGAAGAGCTGCATGTCAAAGTTCATTTTTTATTCATTACTACATATCAAAGTATATTGAAGGTATACAAAATATGAAGACTGGTATATGCATCGTTAATTTTATATGAATTTTTGAAAATCCAATAGTTCATATTTATTAAAGACCCAATATCTCTGGTGCACATGATATATATTTATGTAAGTAGAAATTAAGGTGGTTATTTCCACTTTGATATTCTAGTTTGAAGGAGTTACAAATTTGCAAGCTGTGGATGAATAATACTAGTGCACGCTTTGGTATGCATATTGGAGACCGTTATCTCTGGTGGGACACCAGATAAAAATCTAATTTTTCACACGTTATACACTTAACATCAGGAGAAACTACGGTAGAAATTTTAATGTTGAAAATTGATTTTAAAGAGAGTTTTAAATTTGCAAATTGGGGATGAATAATGTTCGTGCACACTTTAGTTTGAACACTGCGCCATTCATCTCCTTTTAGCAAATCGGTAACTCCCTGACTTTTCCAGGTTTTCAAGGCCGTGTATTCATTTTCTTCTTCATTCTACTATTTTTGTTCTTTCTTCTTCTTTCTTTCAAAAATTCTCTATTGCTGAAAAAAAAAACTGTCGAGTATTAAACATTCCCTGAAGAAGCAGCGAAAAGCGTACATGTAGAAAACAACACTACAATTATAGTTTATTCACCAAATGGGACTCTACATTCGTAGACTCGTAAGCTCAATATTTATAAGTACCCCTTCGCCCCTTCCCCCTGCAGCATGCCACGCAAAATGTCAATATTTAATAAATTATAAAGTTTCAATGCATGCATAAGTGAAATTAATGTAATTAACGTGGAGTACGAAATTGTAAATTATTTGTGGAGAAATTATGTTCATGTAATGTGAATAAAGAAATTTAGAAGTAATCCTAACTCTTGTGTTTCTGCTTGGTTTATGCGCATGTGCAAATAAAATATGTTAAATGTTCGTAGGTTGTGTCATAGAAGGTGAACCAAACTTTATTTTGAATGCCTCTGTCAATGTTAAGAGAAGGTTTTGCACGAAATTATGTAAAATGTTTTATTCCTCCATCCATATTCAAATAAAAATTATACAAAAATTGTGATTCTTTTTTTAAATCTTATTTCAGGCATTTAGGTAACTTTGGCTCAGGCTGGATGGACGATGATGATAGAAGAAATGGTTAAATGAAGAAAGAGAGAGGAAACAATAATACCGAGAAAAACCACGCACATCGTGTTTGTCCACCCCAAAGCCCCTTATGGCACGAGCCAGGGTCGAACCGAGGATCCCAAGCACCAGAGCTGAGCGCTCTACCACTGAGGCACAGCGACCCACGATTAAATGTTATGTTTTTCATTATGTAGATTCCTTCTGCTTCTGATGTTACAATTACGCTTAGTCATTCGCCCCCCGAGGGTCGTATGCAATCGGAATGATACGGTTTGTACCCTGAGAATGATTTATCAATTTCCTTCGGGAGAACACAATACCAGAGATTGGGTTGCGTTCGGAAGATCTTGTTCCAAATGTTGTGATCTTTGAGTATACAGAAAACAGACATATTTTGGTTCGATATTAGGTATAGAATGATTTTTGGTTGCATCGTACGTACGGTACTCAATTTGCAATATTTATGTGCTAAAACGGTGGCTAAAAAATAAATATAGTTAATTTCTTTGGTCAAATCTTCCTTATTGGAACACTTTATATGCTCGGAGAAAAAAAAATCTTTCATAGGTCAGACTTATCTATGAGAAGGACTGTCTAGATTCTTGGTGATGTAAATTGTGCCAGAATTAAACTTAGAACACGGGTAACTGGAATGTGTGAATTCATTTTGTCTAACTTCTCCTTTTCATGAGTGGACTCAATTTTGGGATGGGCAGAATTTAGGTCCATCATTAAATAAATATATTAAATTTAGTCGTGAAAAAGTAACAGTGTTTCGCCTTATCGGGCTACCACAACCATGGTTCTTTTCCACATTTTTTCAAAACTGGAGAGTGTCGGCCCAAACTCAAGGGAACTTCTATTATTATTATTTATCTATTGATGTGTTGCCAAACATCAAAAGGCAGAAACTCTTTACAAGTGTTGACTTGATGTAATTTGAATACTTAGCGTTACACTGAGTAACTACATACTTTCTATGCACACAGTACAATTTGCACGGAACGAGCTCAGTGTGTTTAAACAACGCCTGCCAAGGGATTTGCGAGTCAGGACCTGTCTTCGGGCATAACACCTATCACTATCAAATCATTATATTTGGATATATATATACACACACACACACAAACTACAGGGTGTTATAGGGAATTCTCGTTAAAACAGCTGTACCTACTTAATACAGAGAAAAAACAAAAGCTAGTTAATAGTGACAGGAAATTAATAAAAATGGGAAGAAACAAAGATCCAATGCCTGTTTTCAGAGATGCAGCCCGGGTAATATCTAGAAAATCGTTAATTCATAAGCCCCTTCGCTAACCTCAACATCGATAATTGAGTTTATTTATGACTTTCAGGCACCTATGGCTTAGGCTGATAGTGTAGGGAAATGATGCTCGTAGGAGTAGGCCAGGGTCAAAATCGAAGGTACCACCGCAGGATTTGCATGTGGAAAAACTTCAGTCAGGACAGTGGACCTCAGGTATCGAACCCAGGATCTCCCGGATGAGAAGGTACGAACGCTCTACCAATTACGCTACGACCGTTTGGTCCTATCTCATTTTGAGTAGCGGTCTCTAGGCTGATATACAGTGCCTTTCGGCATTGCTAAAGAATTTCAATTTTAGTAACATAAATATACGGGCTGTCCTATATACAAGTTTCTTTCTTTTATTATTATCATCATCAAGGAAGCTTACAACAGGGCTGTCGAGTCGTAAGCAATTTTTGCCTTGCTCGAGTCGGAGTCGTCAAAAACATACCGACTCCGACTCCTGCTAAATGCAAATTATAACGTAATTCGTTACGAAAATTTCCCATACGATTATGGCTTAGTAGGAGTTCTCGCTGGGTTCTGAGTTAATCTTTGCTTAAAAGCATATGCATCTATCTATAAAGAGTACATCTCGCAAGGCAGTTGTATTAGCGGTTAGTTGCTGACTTATTGTAGATAATAAAAATACAATTATATATTTCCAATTTCAAAGATAATGAGTCGATTAAATTCACTTTACTTATCATTTCAGGTTATATTAATCCCTATTCAAAACTGACATTCTTTCCTCCTTCAACTAAATTACCTCCCTACCAGCCGTAAACTTTCAAACCTTAGATTCCTTTAAAAATTATTAATTTGATTTTTATTTTTAAGGCCATTAGGCAACTTTGGCTCAGGCCGAATAGATGATGATGGGAGAATTGATGGAGCGAAATAAGTGGGAGGAAACGAGAGAACTCCTAGAAAACCCACATACGCGGTGTTTGGCCAACACAAAACTCACATGGTATTAGCCGGGATCGATCCGAAGACCCTATGCACCAGAGATGAGCACTTTACCACTAAGCCACCTTAATAATTATGAATCGTAATGTCCGCATAAATGATATTCTTCGTTTGTTTAAGATAGATGTTCCGAGAACTAATAACAGGTGTAACGACTACTTCTACATCAAAACTAAGATTATCTTCAGGAAGGAA
>JAGDQP010024374.1:0-13805 GCA_022664845.1 Lepisma saccharinum | reverse complement strand
ATTAATTACATAGCCATCAGATTTCCTACATTCGCTCCCTAGCACTAGTTCGAGCAGCCCGTTTTGGAATATATGTTATGAACTTAATTGTTCGGTTGTAGTTTGTGTATTACCCCGGTTGCTCGTATTGGATGACTACATAGATAACTACTTTCGCAATTAACAGAAATTCGGTAAAATTTCTGTTTCGAGCTGACAGGAACAACTTTTTCAAATATTATAGCCTATGTCGTCGTCATCGCTGATGAAATCTATCAGTATGTCCTCTGCCAGTACCGGTGTAGTCATATGTCAAACGAACACGTTAAATTAGCTAGGCCATAGGCAGGTCAGTTTCGGGGAAACCTAATTTCAATACAATAGAGGATGAAGAACGTATGTCCGTGTGGTCACTAACTACCGGTATTAATAGCAAAAGGCAATATTCTACTTCACAGATCATTATCAATCGAACTTATGAGACTAGTTACGCAGAGGGGTAAAACTTCCGTTACACTATTTTTAAAATCTGATGATTCAATCTCACTGTGGTCCGCAAACTGTGTTACAAATCCGTAGCAACGATTACATTGGTATGAATCCCTTCGTAAATTAAGTTCCGAGAACCGATCCAGATATAGTCAAAATTAGCAAAATTTACAGGAGAAATCGGTAACACTTGTCACACGTGAAGAAAAAATAAAGATCAATGAGAAGTAGGTTAAATCGGAAGATAGATCAGTTGAATGTTGGACTACTTACGAGTACCGGAAGTGATGAGCCGTGAGGTACAGGCGGCAATAATCTACCAACTGTAACTGATTGTGTCAACTGTGTAAAATTTCAAAATGCGCATATATATAAAAAAAACTAACCGAACCCTGTAGCTGAATTTGTAAAAAGTAAAAATTAAAAGGGGGGTACGCTGATGATGTATTGATCTACTTTACAGCGCAGTAATACATTAACTGATCAACATGTCGACGCATAACAGCAAAACTAATAAGATGTGGCATTAAAATCACGAAATAACGCAGATAAAGCAATAAATAGGCACAGGAACCTGAAAATTATTACCGTACCAAGAATGTCTAACTAATGACTTTCATACGAAAATGAACAAACGCTAATTGGATCCGTTTTGCGGAATAGCCCCTTCGTCATCCCTCGGATTTCACAATCTACTTGCATAAATGCAATGCGAGAGGCCATAGCCCGCACACGTCTTTAAGAGACTTTCACTACAAGCAAATCTCACGCGGGAGAAGATTCATGCACCCACACAAATGCCGAGAAAAAGACGGATTAGTTAAAGCCAGGTTAGAGCTCAGCCAATGCACCTTGCAATCGCCAAAACGGACTCTTCTCTAACTTACGCACTTTCTACTTCCTCATCTGCACTGTCTCGTACATTCTCACAATTTTCAATAGTATTCATGAACCCCACATCCCTATAACGGTATTACTTTTTCCGTAAATTTTATATTATAGTTCACCCCTCTAGGAAACTTAACCCGACACTGTAACCAACCCAGCGTCAGTAAAATAAAGCATGTACCGATAGCGTTATTCTAAAGGCCACAAAACACGTTACCAACTCCATATCAGACGTGAGATTGCACTAGGCTCTTAGAACCGGATCTTTCATACGATAAAGAACAAGTTTATTGTAGTAATAAACGGGTTCGGTTTACTTTATCTACACCAATTGAAGTAAAATTTACAGGAAAAAGGTTACGTTACCAAAGTGTGTAGAGTGTTGAAACGCAAATTAGAGTCATGACCCAGTGTTATCAGGGTGAAATACGTAGATATACGTGGGACTATATATGCATCCGCCATGGGTGGGTAGGGGGATGTTGCAATTTTTTTTTCACACGCGAATTGACCGGCTCCGAGAGTGAAAAAAGTACATAGATGACCTTACCTAACCTGCACGTTCTAATGGTCACTAATTTAAGACGAAATTACAACAGGGAAAGAGTTATTCATAAGAGGAATGGGTGCTATGTTATTAATAAGTAAGTAATGCCATTAGCATTCCTCCGCTGTTTTCTGGATAGTTACATCTCGGTTTGTGCGTTTGGAAGTACCAGTGACAATTAATTTTTACGAATAAGTGGTGTAGACCGTTTAAAATTGGTCAATGGGGTGGTGTCCTTTGGTGTAGATAAAGTAAACCTTAACCCACTGAACACATTAG
This sequence comes from Lepisma saccharinum, assembly GCA_022664845.1. Taxonomy (NCBI): domain Eukaryota; kingdom Metazoa; phylum Arthropoda; class Insecta; order Zygentoma; family Lepismatidae; genus Lepisma; species Lepisma saccharinum. The sequence goes on along the minus strand of JAGDQP010024374.1, from coordinate 11,623 downwards.
GTTAGTTCGACGTAAGAGTACTCTTCTAAAAGGGACGGAACGTAATTAAAATAAATAAAGTGTACATTGTGTCGGTTCCTGTGTACACATATCGTTAGGTACGGTTGTTAGCAATAATACAAAACATCTATTTGACCACATACACGAAACTGACAAAAAAAAACGGCCTATGCTTTGGACCTTATGGAGGGGACAGCATTCTACATCTTTCATTAGAGTTCACTCTTACAAGTACGATTTGAGTTGTTTCGTAATATTTAAACATGAGACAGTACTCACAAACCAAGAAACTGAGATCCCTGTTTCCGTATATCATGTTTTTGTCCTGATAATTACCAGTTATTAATGAAAAAGAGCTATCAAAAAATTAAACTGCCCTACTCCCGTATGAATAAACTCAGTTTGTTAGCGCAGTACATATATAACAAAAAATATCGGTAAATACTCATAAAAACTAACGAAAATCTTATCACAGCTCAAAGATATTCATCTCTTTACGCATGAGAAACACTTCATTACGAAATGTATATAATTAACACGAAACAATATATCTTGAACGCCACTGGCAGTGTAAGTTACCTAATAATTAATGTTTACTATCAGAAGAACTCCCCCCAAGCCACATTATCTTAAATCGTTCTGAGAAAAAAATACCCCAAAACAAGAATCTCAATAATTACGGGAATTGTAATGATGGCCACAATGAGATTGTGCCCCATTTCCTTTGTACGTACGAAATCAATCCGGAAAAGCAAAATGTTTTATTAAATTATAACACGTAATTAGATAACGCTGCGAAACACTTATATATTAATCTCTTCTTGCATCCGACATCAATTTAGTTAAAAATTATATATTTGATCCACACATAGCATTTATATTGACTTGACATTTACACTTCGCCGAGCTTAATTAATACTTTTTTCCTGTACAGAAAATTTCGTCAATCCTCACCTGAATATCCTGATGAATTATCTCAAATTAAAGCATTTCCTTTGGCTGGAACCAGTACAAGTGGAGCCCGGGTCATTTCCGTCTCCATCATCAATATCTTTTTCAACTTTCTTGCCTCCATGAGCCAACCTATTTAATTCAGCCCATCTAGCAATTTTGCATTTCATCAATCGAACCCCACCCGCTCAGAAATCGAAGTGACTCATATAATTTTTTAACAAAACCATTTAAGTGCCATGGGAAGAAATGCTGTAGCTCCTTAATCCTGGCGAATATCCATTTACACTTACTTCTAGTTCAAAATAACACTATCTTCCTCACATACACAAAACAAAATAACACAATAGCTACCATCGCACGAAAGCACATTAAGATCCGTCCGACAACAAAACAGCGTTGCCAGCAAAAACGAGAAATTTACTATATCATAACTCTCGCACTTTCGGTTTAATTTGAATGGTTACTGCTCCCTGCATTCCACGTTCATAGATTTTTTTTTGTCCTCCGCTTTAGTGAAAGGATTACCAGATCGTCACAAAAAATGGACGAACATTTACGTAACACAGGATATAACACAAGCAAATAAATGAGAACGAATTATATTGTGTATTGCTGTAATGAACAATGACGCTAGCGATTGGCGAGGTCGCAAACCGCAGCATGTTTAATAGTGCCCATCCATCCTGACAGGAGGCATTAGTGTTTTTTAATGAGTCAACACATTTTGTTGATTTTCTGTAGCAAGCAAATTCTCTTACGATTATTTCCGCCTTAACATGTTCTTGACATTGTGTACAAGATAAAGACGGTAAAAAAAAAACACTAAATACTCAAGTTCATGGATTTTCATTTATATTTCCTCTTTGGTTTGCAAAGACAAAACTTTTTCTGTGCAGCAAGCGGCTTAATAGTTAGCAACAGAGCGCCTAATTCCAAACTGGAAACTCTCAGGTTCAAATCCCAATGCCGATCATCGTGATTAAGGTTCGTCCGGCTAAATACATACTAGGATGTTTTCTTATAAAAAAATTTCCAGGACTGTTTCTTATCCCTCTCAGTTGCGCTTGCACAAGTATATAATTTATAGTGATGTTAATTTACGACATTTTAAAATTAATTATATCCTGCCTCATGTATAGAGACACTGACGAGTCTGTTTTACCACAGGCCACGACCTGTATGAACAACACAGAAGAATAAATTTATATTCTATTCTATTTTACAACAGAATATATAGCCCCGTACATTATATAAAAGGAAAGGAAAGCTTGAGGATATCTCCATACGCGAAACTATTGTACCGGTCCTCGGCAAATGAATACATTAAATTTTTAACACGTAGGCCTATTTAGCAAATTTTGAGAGCTCAAAATTGAGATTAAAATTTATATTGCATTTTTAAAACAACTATAATCTGAAGATCTTCTGTCATCTTTTGAATATCAAATAAACCCCAAACTTATTGATATTTCCACGGTCCTTGAAAGTTTGCTCCTGTAGTTTGCCGGTCCGTAAGTATTAAAAGGTTGAAAAACACTGACCTAGAGCGTAAAGAAATTACTAAGTATGAGAAAAAGGATATTAAAAAAATAAGGTGACCAGATTTTTAAAGCAGCAAAACGGGACATTTATCGAACTTCCCTAACGAGAAAACGGGACAAAATGAAATGACAAAATTAATACAATGTAGTGTTAGATAATTAATATTGATGTTTTAAAACTAATAAATAAATAGAATAGTATTTCTCTTATCTCTGTCCAGAGCGGAGACTAGATAAACAATATAATTGGGAAACCTGACCTAAAAATCTCCACCAAAGTGAGGTGTTTGAGTTGCAGAGACAAAGCTGTATTTTGCGGTAATTCTGTGTGATAAGTAAGAGATTGCAGTGACGTTGACATTAACAAATTCAAACGTGATACTGATGGGACGTTTTGGCGTCCCGTTTTACGTCTGAAAAAATCGGGACAGAGGCTTAAAAAGGTACTATCCCGGCTAATAGCGGACGCCTGGTCACCATAGTATATAAGTATAATTCATGATTTTAAAGAATTAGTCTAAATTTTGTGGAAATAAATTGTCCAAATTCTTCATCGAACAATATCACAAGTTCAGATTGAAGGCATGTAATAAATTCAATGCATAATTCTCCCCTATTTTTATTCGATTGAATTAGTATTTCCTTACGATTAACTGTTCTACAGATCCTTACAAAAGGAACACTTTCACTATTCTATTAGTAGAACATGAGAATAATGCCACAGATCCTGTTATAACGTTTAAAAGAACCAAAGAAAGTTGTCAGAAGGAACACAAAACAAGTTGCAGTTAATCAGAGTATGGAAGAATCTATGAAAATATCTACAAAAATCCAGAAAATGAGATCCAATTACAGTATATAAGACAAGCTTTTTCAGGCAATTCTAGATTTCTTTCTCAGTGTGTTCAGGAATTTGTGGGAGGTTCAAAGAGGATATAAAATTAGATAATGAATACATAATTATACCTAAAGTTATGCTAAATTTACAAAGATATCGGAACTTGGCAGAGATCCGCATCCTCTGAACTCTCTACCTGGATACGTCACTAAGTTGCATGAAAAAATGGTATCGATCTAGAATATGCAAAAGCTACAAAAATCAACTAACGAAAATTATAGTACGACAACAAAAGGCTTCATTTTTTTTATTTATTTTTTTTTATTTTATTTTATTATTTTAATGAAGACATTGAACTCGACAAAATAGACTCCCAAAGTTAGAAGAATTTGAATTTTCCTTTGGATATAAAATATTCTACATTAATTAAAATTTTCTAAAGCGAAACTTTTAAAAGTAAAGTGTTCTATTCAAACTAGAAATGGAAGCATATCAGATTTCCAAACTTTGTAAGCGTTCTTTAGATTTAACAGTTCTAGAGGAGAATTTTCTTTCATCAAACAAAGTAAGCACTTTTGACAAAATCCAAATTGAAATTTGAAATATGGCTAAATTTATATTAGAATTATAACTGAACTAAGCAAATTACAACAATATGCCTCTGTACTGCTCATGTATATTTTTCCCGCATGATTATGCTTGGTCTAAAATTACAGAAAGAAGCCCCGAAATATATTTTAACGTTGTTGTGTTGTGTTGCATAACCACCAAAGATGTGATTTTGTAAATTTTCCCTCCCTTGAGAAATTCCTATCTACGATACTGGTAAAAACTCACTATTTACCCTTTAATGCTCAAAGAAAAAAAAATGATTCCCAGGAAAGAAATCTGCCAAATCTATTTTTATTTTTCTTCATTTCTTAGAAAAATTCCATAGTGGACATAGTGCGATGTTATTGGGCTATTCGATTGTATAAATATTTTCAGTTCTTTTATATATATTTGAATACAGTCAACTCCGTAGATTTTAATTAGTCTTAAAATACATATTAAAAGATGTTTTCAAGATTTTTTTCTTCATAATTATTTTAAAATATCTTAAAAGGTTATTTTCAAGCTAATTGAATTGGTTATTGCAAAAGGAGAAAATCTGTAGTAACCTATTCAATTCCTTTATCATTGAGGTGAATAGTGTTACATATTTGAATTTTATTTTTAGCTTTTAGACAACTTTGGTTGAGGCCGGGATAGGTTGGGGAAGATCATATGGGAAGTAAGTTGGGCCAGGATTTGAAATTACAATCCGAATATTAGCCAGGTGTGACTAAGGAGAAACACTGGGTAACATAACTTAAGGATGGCCGGCCGCTGGGATCGATCCCATTTTAACTTCTAATATTCTAATAGTATTCTTCGAATTGCAAACATGCCGGACATATTCCACAAACATAATTATAATGCTTAACATAATGACACATACAGAGAAAAAGTAGATAGATGATAGTCTCGCATTTTAACGCTATGAGGATAAGGATTAAAAGAATGTATAAATTATTGAAAACTAAAAGTTATTGGTAAAAGAAGAATACTCCCAAGACAGTCAATATTTTTCAAAACTAATTTATCGTCTTTTGGCATCTTTGGGCTATAGACACTGCTGTATTCTAAATATAAAGGGTGTCCATAAAGTTTCTCCCTACACTGGTATCTCAAGAACGAATGGAAATGAGAAAATGCTGAAACATGTATACCATTATTTTGAGAGAGACTAATCTCTTTAACTTCTTAAAAAAAAAAATCTACCTCTGACTCCCCCTTCCAAGGGGATACAGGAGGGTTCAGATTGCAAAGAAGCATGATTGAATTTTATTTTATACCCTTCAGGCATCTCAAGTTCAGACCGGGCAAACGAGACGAGAAACACTTTTTGAAATATGAGACGAGACGAGAATGACTACCTGTCTCGTCTCGTTTTCAAGACAAGACACGAGACGAGACGGCTCTTGAAAAGTCTCGTCTCGTCTCGAAAGTATCGAAAAATTCACACAACTATTTAATTTGTGTGAAGAATTTTTATTGGAATTAGAATTTCCTTTTGAAAAACCCTACCAGCGTTTATTATTTCGAAGGGAGGCTATCCTATCAACAGCAGGGAATATCTAAACTTAATTTAATGATCCTTCGAAGCAGCTTTAATATCCATTTTTCAAATAAATTAAAGCTTCCTGATTCTATTTTATGACAGCGCTCCAGATTCAAGTCAACGTTAAAGCATCGATCGAGATGTTTGTTTCTGTATAAATCCTATGCTACAGACCTACACTCCACACGTTCTCTGAAGGGCAGTTTCAGTAATTAACCATTGTTTTTCTCGTTCCGAACAAAGACGGAAAGCGTGTAAGTCTTTCTTGTTAGTGAGTTTTAAAGGATGCTGATTTTGACAATTTAGGTATTTTATATTCAAACCTAAGCCTTTTTACTTCCCTTTATAGTGTAACCAAAAAGGAACCTTATAATCCCGCTTATTCCGTCCGTCACCGTATCCAAATAGTTAATTTCAGAATCTCAGAGCTCCCGAACCGTCTTGAACATTGCAGTGAGTCAGTGTTGCAAACTCTTTTTAATTATTTCTATTACGTTATACCTATCTGCACCAAAATTGGCGTAAACGGTAAAATACTGTCGATGTCCCTTTCTCATGCACCGCAGTTGTTACTGTTGTCAATGTAGTTTCTTAAAAAAAAAATTGTTTACATCACGGTATACGTAGCAGTACCAAACATGGGATTAACAAGATTCGACGTTACAAAAAAATAATGTGGATATTCCTGTTGCCAAGTACTCCAGCTTTCAGTGTTGTCGACCTGTTTTAAACAATAAATTTTCAAATTGATACCATACCCTTGAATATATCCGCTTCAAACTTGGCATAAACATTATTCATCCTTAAGGATAATCTAAAGCAACGACCTCTAACTAAAGATGGCAGAACTATCTCCGTATTCTTATTGTTGTACGAAGTTTCCTTGCTGCTCCTATAAATTCAAGCCAAGAGAGAACTTTCAGGGAAGAAAGTTCATAACTAATTCAACAGCATGATCGATGCCGATTTTTTATTTTCGTTTTCCTTCATTGTTGAAATCGCTTCATTGTTGTTGTGAATATCGACACCTATAACAATGAAGCTCTTTCACCAATGAACAAAAAACAAAATTAAAAATCGGCATCGATCATGCTCTTGAACTGGTTATGACATTTCTTTCCTGAATGTTTGAACTCTCTAGGCTTGCATTTGTAGCAACAGCAACGAAATTTCGTGTAACAGTGAAAATACATTAGACATATACGGAGGTAGTGCTGCCATCTTTTGTTGGAGATCGTTGCTTTAGATTATCCTAAAGGGTTATATTTAGGAATTTTTCCAAAAGGGCTGGGGGCTCCCAGGAACATTTCATTTGAATGCTCCTGGAAGCCACCCACTTCTTGGGAGTGATTCATTAATATGGCCCTAAATATCTGCTCTGGCATCTATCTATCGGCACTAAGCAGTTACTCCAGTATCTTTAACGTAGAACTCGATGGTCTTAACTTCATATTTTAATCTGTCCAGATTTTTTTCTCTTTTTCAAGTTTCAAATTCAACCCGTATCTGAAGTTTCAGGAATCCCATTGAATGTCCAAATATCGTACTACGACAGTGGTAATCGATATTAATCCTGAACTGCTAACATTGATCGATATCCGCATGATTGGTCCGATATCGTATGCTGCTAGGAATGCAAGATTTTTTCAGAATCATTCGCCCTCCTCCGCAGCCATATTGAAACGTAACTTCCGGTTTCTTGGTTTGCCATTCCCCCATTCCTTGTTTAGAATGTAACAGACAGATAAAACAGCAATGATGGGATTTGCTAATTTATACTTTTCTACGTTCTGTAATAATAATGTTACTATTTAAGGACAATTTAGTAGTCAGGAACTTCCAAGCAGTTTTGAAAATTGTGCGTTACAATAAAATTCTGCTGTGAAACAGCGAGGAGAAAAAGGTGCGTCTATTTCTTTGGAATTTTTTTCATTTGAACGCAGTCTGATACGGTGTTAAATTATTCCTAACTATAATGTGAAAAGAATTCGGATTGTATATTTGTGTTTGAACAATTTATGATTATGTACTACAGCTAAGTGTTTAGATAATGTATTCTTTTTAGATGTCAATCAGTCTTGCGCTATTTACCCCAGATAACACATTATACTTGCACCAATATTGGAATTGCAAGTCTCCAAACTTACTACAGTCTTGCAGCAAACTTGCTAGTTGACTGATGCCAAACTTGCTACAAACTTTGCACGCCAAACTTACTACAAACCTTTCACGACAATGTTTTTAAAAATGTTGAGAGGCCAACATCGAGCCTGTAGCGAGAAAAGATTTCAATCTGCAGTGCTATTCGAATTCACGACCTTCAGATTTGTTTGTTATCCGCCAATCTACCACTGCTCCACGGGTTCTTCTGGTGAACGACGTACATTTTACATGTCCTCTTACGTTACAAAAACAGTTTCTGGAATAAAGGCATTTACGTAGACTATAATTCGAAACTGGGAAAGGTAATATCGATCCTGTGTTAGAGTAGAGCAATGAAGAAGGCTGATTCGTGATTTTTCACAAGCGATTCCCTCAAGAGTAACATAATGATGTGTACTTTACTGCTCGGGTCGATGGTAGGTCTATTTATCAAACAAACTGACTGCCAATTTCCCAGATAGTACGCTAGTTGAAACCAAGTTTCGATTAGCATTGATTTTCCCTTACAGTGATAAACTAACAGTGATGTTTTCTGTTGGATTACTAACTGGACCGCCGGGTTTTACAATATATAATAATAATAATCACAGCCATACTCAATCCACTATTGGATGAGACCTCTCAATGAAGGGAAGAGATTGGTCTACTGCTTCCTCGCTGATCAGATGGGTTGGAAGAGGAGAACCGAAGCTCTCACTGTGATTGCCACTATCTTTTATTCATAGCGGCTCCAGAATTGCTGAGTGGGCACTGTTGCAGACCCACAAGCCTGGAATCGAGCCCGGGACCCTCAATCCGTAGTCATACACGCTAACGATTAGGCCAACCGGAGTGGCCATATGAAACAACTTCTTTTTATTCATACATATAAGTATTTCATCCTCTTTCCTTCCCTTTGTATTTTTCAACGTTTTAGACAACTTTGAAAAGTGCACACATTTCTCTAAAATAAGTTAAACAATTCAACTTAGATAAATATTTTTTTTTTCATTATACACAATACAAATACCAAAATCGCAACATGTCATCGACCCGAGCAGTAAAATGTACATATTAGATTTTCCTGAAGAGGCTGTCTTCCGAGAAATCAACGAAGCACGCTTCATAGCTCTAAAACAGGATCAATGAGCTTTCACAGTTAAGAATTTCAGCATATATGAATGCATTTACTTAACGGTGCAGATCACCCCCGCCATCTTGGTCTGCCCCTTCCATTGATTTACACGGGAATCATTTTTCTCGTCTTATGTCAATCAGAAGAAGAATATTCAAGTTCTGCTCTCACGAAATTTGTCTTGGTTGTTATTTCAATTCTTGTAGAGTCTTAGTTTGTGAAGTTTCATCAACTATATGAGTATAATGTATTATTAATAGTTTACAATATAAATTACAATATGTCAACGGGAAATTATACCGTTCGTGTGTAAAATCGTGACGTAACACTAGGCGAAAAGAGAAGTTAAATATTACTCTCCTGAGAGGCATAAGACTAGTAAAACAATTTCCATGTAAATCAATGGAAAGGTCATACCAAGATGGCGGGGGTGATTTACAACGTTAAGCAACTGTTTTGTAACGTAAAAGTATAGTTGTAAAATAAAAAGTAGTTAGGAGAGGGACGATAGAGCAGTCGGTAGAGTGACCAAATACAAAGAAAACTGAAGATCGTAGGTTCGAGCAGCAGTGGAGACATTAGAAAACTTTTTCCACCACAGGCTTGAAGTTCAACAACACAAGTTTCTAGCAAGTTTGGTGTGCAAAGTTTGTAGCAAATTTCACATGTGTCAATTAGCACGTTTGTTGCAAAATTGTAGCAAGTTTGCAGTAATGCCAAGCCTCGAACAAACTTACTACAAGTGTGAGTATGTGTGTGTGTGGGGAGGGGGGACTTAACAAAAACTCAGCAACAGATTTGCTTTCAAATACGTACTCTATCAAAAATTAATTATACTCATTGGCGGCAAAACGGGGGGAACTCGTACCTCCAATAATATGCGCGGTAAGCGATCGTACTCTGAATGTAGATCACATTTTTTTTACATGTTGAATGAATGAAAAAAAAACACCTGAAAATTTTTCTCAACACTTGTATTACTCATACGCATACTGAAATACGTATATAATAATAGGACATTCTATAAAAATTGTTCATGTTATTTTGAGGTTAAGTACGAAGCAAGTACGACATATTGTTAAGTTACGTTGTTGTTATTTTATGTTTTAGTACATTAGTGTCAATATACATTATTATCATTTTCGTGAGCACCCCCCACCCCCACCGAACGAAATCTGACAGAAACACTGGTTGTAGCTCCCCTTGACGTCCAGGTACACACCGGATAAAATGGCCTTCAATCCTACTTTACTGGAAAAAGTGACACAACTATGGTTTAGCTTTCCCCTCCCCCTTTATCATATCCTGGATATATACATATACATATATATATATATATATATATATATCGCGACACACTATTGTGTTATCAATTGGTAACGTTCTACATTACAAACAATGATATAGCTGTGTATATACATCCTGGAAGAACATACTCAAATGTACACAACTGTGTACTGAGGTCGAGTTTGGCAAAAGAAAGTGACTGACAGTACAGTTTACTTTCGAGGTACAGATTTTAGTTTTTATATTCGCGAAACTAGGTGATAGGGTATTAAAAAAAAACGTAAAATCAAGAATGTTCTGCCAGGCGTCAGATTTTTAAAATGGGAACATCCTCTAAAGTGACAACAATTTCAGATCGGACGTGTGAAATATTACAATGTACTGTATTCTTTACATTGGCCGGTAATCTTGAGAAAATGCTTTGATTTGCGATGTTTAGTGACAAAATATTTTTAATTTATCGTCAACTGCGAGCAATAATTTGTTAGACAAAATAAGAAACTTCTTATGTGTTCACGTAAGACCTTGTAGAACAAGAGTGAGCAAATTTGTAAATATGTAAGCCCTAAATTTTAAGCATAGAAACTAAAGTTGAGTGAAAACTATTTTCAGAACTTGACATCTCTCTATGTGCTAACATAAGTTGAAAAGAAAAGTGATAAGTTACAGAGGAACGCGGATTTTGGTCGTACACGGAAGTAAAGAGTCTACGTTGTTTAACGGTGTGTGTGTAGTAGAGATAGTTGGCAGGAAACATCATATCGCTTGATAGACAAAAATAATCTTATCTATTTATTTGAAAGGCATGCTTTGCGTTTGTTTGCTTTGTAATTACACTTGGACTAATATACAAAATGTATAAAAAATATTTTCGACAATGGGTAGAACAAATGGGAAATGAAATAAGTACCCACTCTTGGGAATCATTTGTTTTCGTGAAAAAAAAAAAGCAATAAATCAACGATTAACATAGTGTATTTTGTCTCAGAGGTCGAAGAGGGGAATTAATTAAAAGTCAACTTTGTTTCTCAAATGAGTGAGGTTTTGTTTTATTATTCAGAAACAAAAAATATTTTATTCGAAATTCTAGTTCATGTAGAGGAAGAAGAAGATATTCATTCTTTTCAAGTGTTGAAAAATTGTCTAGTTTTGTATTAATGAAGGTAATTTTACCGTTGAATTTCCTTCAACATGTCAACAAATTTTGTCATGCAAAGGCACTAGGAATTCTAGGTCCAATGCGATCTATGTAAACAGAGGGTTGAGCGAAGCTTCCTCTTATTTATATCTGGTGTAGTAAAAAGTAATCCATTATTTTTGCATGACATTGAAGGCTTGACTTACCATAGTTAGAATGATCCGATTTAGGTCACATATGCGCCGTTTCGTTCGATAACGTGTTGCCATTTGGATGGTAATATCATGATGCCTCTCTCATAGAAGCCCTTGTCCCTATTGGCAAAAAATTGAGACAGTCGATTTTCACAAGCCTCTCTTGACGCGAATTTTGCACCAGCAAACGTGTTCGCCATGGACAGGAACAGATGGTAATCACTCGGTGCCACGTCCGGACTATAAGGTGG
>JAGDQP010024373.1:3985-26451 GCA_022664845.1 Lepisma saccharinum | reverse complement strand
AAAAAACTGTTGGTCCCATCCTTATAAGCTTATTAGCTCATTCATGATGTTAATTGTCATTCATTCAATCAATCAAGTCTTAATGTACAGTTAAATATTACAATATAAACAAATATTTAGAGCAGCACTAACGCATAGCATCTTTTCTATACTAACAAATAGCTCCTGCTCTGTACTAAACATGAACTGACCTACCTGTTTTAATATAATATTATCTTAAACCGTAATCTGTTGAAAAGCATAAAATTCTTTATAACTCCGCGTAATTACCACACCACATTATTACCAGCTACGCAGTACATGGCTACTACCATAAACTCCGCAATACGTCCACACGGACATCGAAAGCAAATATTTAACCGAAGGAAATTTTATTTATGGTTTCTGGGTAACTTCAGCTCAGGTCAAACAAAACAAGAAAACACCAAGAAGTTGAAACAAAGTTGAATTGGGGTGGGGGCTGGGGTGTTCACCGCTCGAAATCGTTCCGTATTGCAATATGGAACACTTGCAAAAGTTATTAGCAAAGTGAAGACGTGTTTTTATAAATTGTGTTATATTACTATCTTGTGGTGTAAGTTTACTCATACTATCAGCAGATGAAAATACCAAAATAAAACTTAAACTTATGTTACCTAGATCAAGTTGGACAGTGGCAATGGTATTTGGTTGGACTAGGAGATTTTTCGGTTACCTTTACTGGTTACAGATTAAATGATTGATATATAATCTTCGCAGTACAATTCATCGACAACACGACCAATCTCTACCACAAATAACCTAATCCACTGTAAAATAACAATCAGCAAATTCATTGACGGTAAACTCACCGACTGCGAAACGTTGATTTCAAATTCAATGGCGAGATCAAGAACAGTCAACCCCTCGAAAGTAAATCCGTAGGCGATATGTTTCAAATTGATTTCCTTAGGTATTTATCACACTCTATATACGTAGTAAGCAAGAGGTCATCTTTCTTAAAAATCATTCAGATATTCATAACTTTGCCATGTAGATATTGCCAAGTAAGTGGATTACGATTATCTAGTATAGGAATCAGGAATTCTTAAAAGCAATTATGGCTGTTGTGCAAGAGGTCTGCTAGTAACTAAAATCATCCACTTAAGGCAAGCGTTTATTTCTAGGGGATCCAATGGATGTAGATAACTTTCTAAACAATGATCTTCAATCCCGAAAACCAAGAGAACTTCAAACAGAAAGATCGTTTATTTACAAATCCCAGTATATTTGGAATTTCCTTCCCCGGTCTACTCAATTGTAAAACAAAAATCTTTAATTACCAAGTTCAATTTAGAAGCAATTCTGAACAATCATTTTGTGTTAGTTATATGCAATACCCATCAGCTCTAAACGATATGACTTGAGATAAACGAAAACATATGCACAGGCAGATGATGATAAATATATTTGGACGTAGTGAAAAGTTTCATAAAATTTGGAGGTGGGATAGAACAGGTAGGTCTGTATTCAACTCAGACTCATGGTGCCATCTACCAGTTGGGGATTGAATTACTTACTGGATGCACCACAGATTCAGTGGCGTCAGTTGGAATGGTGATTTCATGGACAGCGTTTTTCCGAGTGATATTATCTTTCTAAAAAAAAGGATTCTTCTTCGCTTCGATTTCTTTTGAGATCAAGTTTAATTGAGGGTGTATTGAATCATAGCTGAAAACTATAAATAACTGACCTTACTTTACAGGTGTAATGTAGTAGTAACTTTTTCATCTTATGAAACTTGCTGAGCAGAGTCAATTCGAAATACAAAAATTCAGGCAGTTAGACGATATGGGGAAATAAGGTGTTGAGCAAAATGAGGCCCGCTATTTGTATGAAGATTCTAAGATAGTATTTTCTTGAATAATGTTTGTATCGATAGAAAAAAAAACATTAACTTAGATTCTTTTGAAACTACTTGCAATTCTGATATAACTTATCAAAACATAAATTACGTTATGGATCTATCTTTTACAGTAGTTGATTTATTGGAACCTTATTTCCCTGTATTATTATCACCGTTCTGCGCTCATAAGCAGATATTAAGTTGTTGTTACAGATTTTCAATGTGTGATCAAACTCACAATTGATATGACTATCACATTTTATCAAATCGCTTGGATAAAACGGAGAAATGCAGTAGAAGCATGAAAATTTTAGTCTACCATAATTCTCGTTCGTTAAATACTATACACATTATTATATATCGACCCCAGAAGTAAAGGTGTCTAAGTACATTTTCGCATAAAAATGTTGGATGTAATCTTTTATATATAACGTGAAATATATGTGACAAAAATTGTGATATTTTGTACAAATAAACATTGGACTTTAATGTGCCCATGTACAAAATATGACATGATTGTGTCACATATATTTCGAGTCATATATAAAGGATCACCTCCGACTTTTGTATTCGAAAATACTTAGACCCCTTGACTTCTGGAACCCACGTATTCAATTAAATCTACAACTAACCGTTTCATCAACATTTACCATAAACCTTTACCCTAATATTTCTGTTGGAATGGATTTTAAAGCTTTTAATTTAGATTGAACGTTCTATGGCATTTCGTAATCTATGACTGATGAATGGATAAGATCTTACGTTCTAAGTATTTCTTATTCTATGGATTGACGTCAAGACATATAATCTTTCAGTATTTTTATGAGACTACTTGTATATTCGAAGGATTGGTAAATAAGTAAAATCGACGATCAGCTGTTTTAGAAAAAATGCTGTAGAATTGAAGATTTCTATTGTTGTGCGTAATTCCGAAAGTTATGTTTGATATTGAATTTAAATCATGAGAATTGAAATTATGTTGGTGTTCTACATTGTACGGTAGGATTGCTAAGATTTATACAAATATACAAATATCTATAGAAAGGTAAACCAGCAAGTCCTATTCTTAGGAACTTCTATTTAGTGCATGCATAATGGATAGCCTTTATTAACAATGTAAATAAAGTTACTTTTTCGATTGTGTGTTACGAAGAATTTACTAATGTGACTTGAAGAGTAACACTTACTTAGGCTTGTGCATGTCGAAAATGTTTATGTACTGATTTAGAACTATCCTTAACGCAGCCTAATCTTTCCTGCAAACTACTAAAGGAAGCTAAACTTGGGAATTAACTATTATCTGCATGGGAACTAACGTAATTAAAGTACGTTCTGAATGGGTTTCTGTATTAACAGCTGGATGTCTTCTTAATGGTAGCCTTTGTATAGAAATGCATGTTATGGTGTGTATAGTAATGTTGGTATGATTGATATATGGAAACATTGCACTGATTTGTGTACTGAGTAATTAAATGTCATTTCCTACTGAAAGTTATTTCAAGTTGTCCTGGTTAGCTAATCTTACGATACTTTTATTGTCTTTCTATTTCGGCCGCTTACGTTCATTAGCAGTTCTCCAGATTAGCTACTTAGCTTCAAAAATATAGGGGACAATTTCGAAGAAGAATAACGTTCAAGAGACAATTCAGTTTTCATATTTACGGATTATAATCATTATTCTGACTGGAGAATGACATTTATTTACACATCATACAAAGGTGACACAAGTTAATAATTCTCGCGTTTTTCGTTGGTCCCTTTCTCTTAGAATGAGGGACAAAATAGGAGAATTTAAACAATTTTGTTCTCGAGATATTTATGGTTTTATTATTTATTATTAGTTCAAGTTCTATTTTATCTATAATACATTCATTCATATACTTTATATTGAAGGCAGAAAAGGGGAGGCTCATATCATTTATTACAAATATATTACCGTATTCCTTGAATAAAACGAGAACTTAATTCTGCGGAGTTAAGTGTTGATCGACAATTGATGGCACACTAGATTCTTATGTAAACTAAAAAACTCTGCTTATCATTTTAATTAGGTTATGTGTGTCCTTAAGCTGCTGCTCGTTGCACGTTGTTCCTCGTTTAGCTCGCTTTTGTCTTTTAGTTTTGTTTATCTTCTCATTTGTGGCCGTATACCACCAATACCTTATTTTTGTAGGAACTCTGGTTAATTTAAAGTTCAAAGAGAGTTTGACTTCATCAAACGATGGAAGACATATAGCGGAGAAAAAGTTAAGGTAACCGTATATTACAATAAGTATAATAATAACATTAAAATAGATAACATTAAGCCAGTTATCTATGCGGGAAAATCTATGGTACATTTAGTACTTGCGCATTACAGTGGCCAGTAAACTTCATTTATTTTAAGCTTTCTACAATTGGGGTGCGCAATGCATTTCAGTAAATAGGATATATTTGACTGTATGTTCACAACAAAAAATGTATCAGTGTTCACTTGCTATTTTCACGATTTTATTGACTACGAAAAATATCGTTCCTGTAGTTAATTAAATTGTTAAAAACATTCTTTCGTTTATAACCCAACCCCAGGAGTAACTTTGTCTAACACAACGTCAAAGATCTTTCCTTCAGGATTGTTTGCTCTCAGAAAGGAAGTTTTCCGACGCTGAAAGTGACGCTTTACAAATGATAGTCAAAGGTTATCAGGTTTTGTTGACGAAAATCTTCTACAGTTTTTCCAGACAATGGTAAAGTGACGTCATTGCAATGAAACGATGCATGATCTTTCATTTCTCCTTTATAGAAGTTATGGCCCCCTTAATGTTGGTGGTCTAGTAAGAGTAGAAATAACATCAGCGCTTATGTCAGCCTCGCCTGTACTAGAATATAACACTTTTTGTGCAATTTTATTTAGTTTTTTTTAGAAGGTTTATTGTTTGCAATTTATTATGGCACTTGAATATTAGCGAGGGTCATTCTTAGTAGGCAAATAATGTGGTGTCATAGTTGTAGTCAACCAGGCTGTTGATCAAAGTTGATTTTGGAAATTTGGCTCAAGCTGAATAGTTATGACATGGAAAAAGTGGAAGAAACAGATGAATCCCAAGAAATCACAGGCACACGGTGTTTTTCCACAACGAAGTGCACATCGCACAAGCCGGATCCACCTTGCTTCACCAGAAAGACGTCGAGACTCTAGTTGTTTATCTAACTGCTTGTCTTGTTATTAGGCATTTTTAACTTCTCATTATTAACACCGGTTCGCCATTAGTTGGTTAACTCTCAAAACCAGATGATTCTGTTATAACTTTAGTGTATACATAGCCTGAAAATATGAAGAATGCAAACTTATCAATAAAATCCACAGTCTCTCAGTTGAAAAGTATAAATATATTTTCTTGTGAATTCCTTTTTGAAAAAGTGTTCTTATTCACGGAACTCTACTAATGTTTTTCATTTTATTTTTCTTTCTCTAGAAATGTGAATGTGTTATAGTGTTTCTTTTGTATATCCTAAATTAACTGATGCAATTATTAAGATCCGACCATGAGTTTCAATAAGTTTTATTTTTAAACGAAGAAACCCTAAAAAATTGCGCGTAATTTTGCAATATTATAAAATGTTAACGTTTGTATTTTAAGAATATGTCTTTGATAGAAGTTGGAAACATAACCACAGCAAAAAGAACTATATCATTTTTCTGCAAATTTGAAATTGAAGAAAATAAAAACATCAAAATTGTTTCTGAATTTATAAATTAATTATATTTTTCTTCCATGAGTAGAGCATTGTCATAATTAAAAAATAATTTGTTACCTGAAAACAAGTGAGTTATAAAATTGCCATAATAGGGCAAGATGCTTTTTATCCTTTCCAGTTAGCAGCTGGCCACTAATTCATATTGTCGTCTACTATTTGTTTTGAGAAATGCTTAACAGCAAATTGGAAATCTGCGAATCCATACTATTACTGATAAATAAAATATCTTTAATTACAAAATTAACATTAGGTAAATGTAATAAATATTAAAACTTCGTTTTTACACGTAGATGAAATAGTCAAATATTAAGCAAAAGAGTTACCATCCATAACATCCGTAATTAATCAACAGCAGGGAGGCACCAAAGGCAGACAAATCTTATATTGAGTTTTATTTTATATTCTCATTCAAGATTTCAGTTAGAAAAAATTGTCCTGAAAAAAAGATCGTTCAGTAAAGTTAAATTAGATCTTAAGATACTATTTAAGGAAAGTACAGGAATCAGGAGCTTCACGCAGTTGTAGTCAATAAAAAATATATAATTTAAAATCTAACAGAATTTGTTATTATTTATTTCTAAAAAAATGCGTTTCTATAAAATTTATTGTAAATTTTCTTTCATACATTTATATACTGTGATTTTTTTTGTCGTGCGAATTTTAAAGAAACCGAAAGATTGAAAAAAGTTTTAATCAAGGACTGGGGTATTTTGCGCACATATGACGTTGTTGTAGCGATTTTCATCTTCTCTCCAAAACTTGCATCTGTAATCCTTTGGTCCGAACATACAAACATATGGGCCGTATGCTCCAATATCTCCCTTTATGCCGGGAGATAGTTCACAGTCTGGAACTAAAATTTATCATCATTATTAATATTAATTTTAATGTTTCAATTTTACAATCTTCATTGTTGAATTCATTCGTAGTTACATGTGAATAAACTATAATCACAGTTAACAAATATGTACTTTATGTTGTAATTATTTAACTGAAAAAGCCGTTGAAATTGAAGTCTTATACATGTTTCCATTCAATACATATCTACATCTTTATGCTGCTTAAAAACAATAAACTATATGTATGAATTTAAGTATTATGTTCGTCCCTGTATACGTACCTGTTGAAGAAAGGATACGGTGAATTGACTGCAGTAATAAAACTTATTTTTCATTAGATCTAACTACACTGCAAGGTATTTAATTGCTCTAAAAGAGGGAAATAGTGCGTATATTCTCTTTCCCAGTGGCACAACATCTCTTGGATCGTACACAAGCTTTCGACAAATATACTCATAAAGTCTTGAAACAAACAAGCATCAATAAGAGATGACATCAAGAACAACTGAAATGTCTTTCTGAACGCAGTCCGTTACTAAAACAAGTAATGCGGAGCCTAGTTGGGGTGACTGTGCATATAACCTACCGCCAGGCTTCATATACAGTATATAGGGTCATTGTTCCGTTGCAAAAATTGTGGCGAGACCTTTCCAGCTTCAACTGAACCACTTTTTTAGACCAAGTAGTTCCAAAGGTGAAATTTGTCCCGAAACCCTGTAAACTCGATGAATGATACAGGTTTGAACTCGTCTTTCCGACACTTTCCAAAAGCACATTAACTTCCTAACGGTAGTAGTTCCAAAGTAGAAAATTTCCCGCGGGATCCGCCTTTTCTATCTGGATGAATGATTCGGGTTTCAACTCATCTTGCCAACACATTTCCAACGACACATCAACAACTTTCCTAACTCAAATATTTCTAAAGATACAGATTTTCTCCTCTATCTCCGGCACCGCCCCTATCACTGGATCTCCACCTGGAATGTGTACAATCTTTACAGGTTTGAGATAGTCTCTCCTAGACCTTTCCAGCGACACTTCAACCACTTCCCTAGCCCTAGTTGTTCCTGAGTTCAAAGTTCTCGACAGACCGATGGACGGACAGGCGAATGGAGTGGAAGTATATGTTTTCACACTACTTTCTGCTGAAGTCTAAAATAATGCAATGGTGGGAAGCAGATGGATCTAAATACAGTAAAACAAGGAACAGGGACATTGAAAGCACGAATGAAATTTTAAAATATGTGTAGGTTTTAAACCTCCGCAAGTGAATTTCGTTACATATTAAATTAAATATGGACATTTGGAATGGTAAACATTTAATTTCATATGTAATAGTTGATCGTAGTGCTATAGCTGGTTTTCTGACCCAAGGAAACCAGAAGACCATCAAAAGATTGAAATTCAAATTCTGTGTTTTTAATGACCAACTTTATTGGTAAACCTGTCATTGTGTATTACATCTGTGTACAAATGCTAGTTTGTGCAGCAGACCTTCTGGTTATTGCTGCAATCGTTTCTTAACTTAGAATGATTTCTTTCTAAACTCTTACATAGACGAATGAACGTTACTGAAATAACTTATAGTTTTTGCTTACTTTTAGACCAATCAGGTTCTTCCTCATTATCGTCGCCATAAGCCGGAGTAGCCACAAACATTATGCAAAATAAAGTATAAAGTACTTTCATGTTTTAATAGCCTCAGGAACCTAAAACAAATGAGTTGCAAAGGTAACACCTGTATTGGAAGAGTACAATTCATAATTAATTTCAATAAAGACAGCGTATTAATATAAAAACTGATACAAATATCAGCAATTGTTAACAGATTGATTTTATAAATTCAAGAAACAGTTAGGGTGCCCACTTTTATTAAATACAGAGCACAACATTATAAACTCCATTCTGATTAATTCCGCTCCAGACAACATGACAAAATAACTTGTCGATTTAGCTAATCAGAATCAATATTTCACCCAATCAATCCACTTAACCAAATGTTATGATTGAGGGATTGCCACATAGAAAAGTTTCTCTACATTCTCATTTTACATTCGTTGACAATGAAAATGTTAATAAATGAATATAATTTAAGGGGACAATTGAAGAAATCTCTTCTGACCAACATCAATCACCAACTTTACTGGAATTGATGTTTTGGATCTAACGTCGATTGCGTTATTTAAACCGTTGCTAGGAGATATAGCGCAATTTGTAAAGACCTCTCGTTAGATATTCATGATTCAAGCTATGAAGCTCATATGTTTCAAACCTTGTTGCCAAAAGTACCTGTTTTTATATTTTGAGACCTGCTATTTAACGATGTATTTTAAATCTATTGTATTCTTCCAACATGTTATAAATATTATTTATATACCATTTGTGATTTCTCCTTTACCAGACCCTAATTACGTGGTTAGTATTCAATGGATGTAGAGAGAACTCAGTTAAATATAAAGTCAATTAAACAATTTGATCTACTCTGCGCCAATGGATATGTACTAATAGTGGGGTTTATTGTATTATAGTTGCAGCCATCAGATACAATAAAGCTATTCTTCTTCAATGAAATGGATTCAATAATAAATAAATCAAACTGTAGAAACCAGGCGATCTCAAATAATAACTTATCGAACATTCAGTGCAATCTCCAGTTTTGCTTTTTTGAAGCTGCCTGTTCCTAAAGGAGTTAAAAGGTAAACAATTTGACAGAAATATAACAGTAACGTTGCATGTATGTGCAACATGGATTTAGATACGGGAGACGGATCCACTTGTCAAATACAATTAAGCTGGGTCACGTGACGTCGGTTTTCGATTAATCTTGCCTGGTGAATTGGAATTTACTTGCGTCTTATTGGTTGGCCTATGCCTGGGTGTGTGGAAGCAAGGAATTGATGAAGATCTAGGTAAGGAATAGAGGAGAAAGATTGGAATATTTTAAATAAAGTATTGTACGGAACGTGATGTTCAGTTGTCTTTTTGATCAATTTCACTTTCCAGGTAATCATGGCTTGTGCTGACTTTAATATCGAGATTCAAGTATGTGTAGGGCTATCTCCTACAGATTGTGACAAAGAGTTTTGTTTCCACGAGTAATAAATAATAATATTATAAGAACTAACATATTTTGTTTCTAACTGCTGCAACTATAATAAATTGTAACGAATACTATCACATAGATGTCTATGCTAAACGAAATTATATGCATTTATTATTTATGCTATGGTATCTATTTCTAGTAAGGAATAAATTAAACATATATCGAATGTATATTGTAATTTCTTATAGTGTGTTGATAAGACAGCAAGAGATATTATTATTTAATTGGTGTGAATTCTTATAATACAGGCTGATCTACCGTGGATATGATCTACTTGAGAAGGTGACACGGAAACGCGAACTTGTCCAGTAGATACAGTTCTTCACAATCAACAAAAAACTATCCCAGCCCAGCATATGCATACATACGAACCATGCAATTTGACACTGAGTACGTTCGCGTTTGTGTGACTTTCATGCTGTATTGACATTCCTCTTATTCTCTAAGTACCATTCCCTATCGTATCTCATTTTTGGAAAGTTTGGACATGTTCGCATTCGGATGTCACCTCCACATTTGTCACGCTCTGTGTGTACGAAAGGTGACCCCGATCACCACGTATTATAAGAACACGCATGGAACTACGCAAAACGTATACATATACAGGCGGGCGCAAGTGGGGAGAGAGAGAGAGATGTGAAAGACACACACACACACACACAGAGAGAGAGAGAGAGAGAGAGAGAGAGAGAGATAGAAAGAGAGAGACAGAGAGAGGAAGAGAACAAATTATTTTCATTAAAACCCGTTGAAAATAATGTGAATGTCTTCAACGATGCTTGCTACATACCTTTCCTTTCGTTCTAGCATGTTCAGATCCAAAATAAGATTTAACAGAAAACAACAGCTATGAATACTTGCTCACTTCAATATTCACTTCAATATAAGACAATAAATGATATTAAAGCTTAATTAAAATAATTGATCGTATAATATAAAAGTGAAATAAAGGCATGAGCTGAAGGCACTTATTTTTTAATATTTTTACCTTCGAATGGAATCGCAGCGATGTGTTATCTTGACGATGAACGACAAACCGTTTTCTTATCTCGAAGAACAACTCGTCAAAATTTCATGACCTCAGAAAGAAATAAACAAATACCACTACTGACACTATTGATCATAAATCGTTAACGAATTGACTATTCCACATGTTTAAGGCAAAGTATTTTTACGACCTCCCGTTGATTGGAAGCAACTTATCACAATTGTCTTTAACGAAAATAAAGAAATTTACCATAGTACATTAACATCTTTTAGTTAATCGATCATTAGCGACGAAATTACAGTAATATGAACAGTTCTCTGCCTTGAAGGTGAAGATTGCACTGGATATGGATCAGTTTAGAACGTGTCTTTATATCTTTGTCAATGCATTTCAATATTGTTCTCACAACAATTTAGTATTAGGTATTTCAACATAAGATAGATGATAATGGTGGTAATGACGTAACTTACGTCCATATGGGACTATTAAATTAAGCGCTATTAAATATTAACTGCATTTCATTGTTATTTGTCTTTGAATGTATTGCTTTCTAACCTTCTATATACCATAGGAATGTACTAAATCATATTTTTGTACATACGTCACGTGGAACAAATGCATGTCTCAAATTGAGTGAATTATTAGCTTTTATCGCAACAGTAGATGTAAAATTCGTTGGGTAAGAATAAAAAGAAACTACCTATAATATTTTAATCATAGCGTTAACTTTACTTCCTAAGTTAAAAAAATCTTTACTTCCGTAATTAGTATTCTGAAAGATCTATGTAAAATATACTAGATTTTTATATTAAAAAATATAAACATTTTTACAGGATTTTGACTGCAGTATGAATATCAAATATTCCATCAAGTATGAACATCAGAATCATGAATATTATTTGCCTTTAATTAATTTTTTTTTATTGAAACATTTTTCATTTTATTTCACCATGTTTCGAATTCCCTTGTCGCGTTATTATAGAGACTTTCTTACCAGTATTTTATCCAATTCTAATTTTCTTTATTGGAAACTGGATAAGGTAGTCACACGTTTAATAATATTTTTTTTTCTTGTACATTTTGTTAAAAATTAATAAAAAAACCCTACTCAATTTTTATTCTAGATATGCTCTATAACATGTAATCTTTACAAATACAGAAATGTTTTCAGTTTACATAATCGTAAAGTAATTTTTGACATTTTTTCACTCACAGTACACTGTGTTACTTCACAGAAAAGTAACAGAGTGGAAAAAACATAATAAACTGACACGAGGCAAAGATATTGATTTCGTATTTCCAAGAATTTTTTTAAATATTTAAGTGATCGAGAATGACAAATAACTACTTGGTTATAAACGACACTACTATTATTTTAATGGTAATATCATATGTAACAGAGTATCTGATCGAGAAGTGCACTCACTTTTACGTTGAACTATATCTTCGTACAGGAAATAAAATATTCTTTACACAACGCAGTTGTCCATGTTATTTATTACCTTCTTGTCCCATGATGTTACAGTTTAACAATATTGTCGGGACTATTTTGAAATACGTGTGAACTAACAAGCGTAACAGAGGAGAAAGTAATAGAGGGACAGGGACATTGGAAAACAATTTATAATTTAATTATTTAAAAGAAACTGGTTTCATAAGCATTTCTTTTCTGAAGACCCAAGTTTTGACAGTCATAAAAGTTATTCGTTTGAAGATTTTTCTGTTTCTCGTAAAAATAAATAGCTATAAATGAACTCTGTTGTAGCTAGGGACATGGGATTTTCACACTTTTGGTGCAATTAAAACCTTATTATGAGAAAAATATATAATACATAAGAATCGTTGGTGTTGCAGTGTTTATCATTAACACTCTGTTTCGTTTTTACTATATTTCCAGTTACTGAAGTTTACCGTATCGTAATTACAAATAATTTGTAGAAGTGATTTGTGAACATTTGGAAGTTATTCAAATCACACTAATTTGAATGTAACATTAAGGGTTCAGTTGACAAGGAAGTGATGTCATCTGTCCAGTAAATATTTAAGGAAATATGTTTGTAGGTGAGAAGAAGGTACAGTAAATTTTGCTTGGTATAGATCAGCCTTTTATAAATTATTACTTTTCTTCCAATATATAAAAGCACAACACCTGAGATAATCCGAGTTCCAGTTTCATTAGGGACCAAGGGATAAAAACAAAATGACACAATTAACATGTTGTTTTTGTGAAAACAGGTCTTTAATAAGTGTTAAAATGATTGAACGTAGATTTGTCACATGCGAACGAGTTTACTAAATACTAAAGAATGATTTTAACTAAATACTATAACATAAAATATTAATATAGGCCATAAGTAAAATTAAAAGAAAATACGATTTTATTTATTTTCTTTTGACATCATTAGGTCATATCGTGAGCTGAAAAGCAAGGATTAGGGATTTATTAAAAGTGTCGTCACTGCATTTGCCTGGCAAAGCTGAGGAAAAATTTTGGAAGACATAAATAACGATGGTCATCCACCGGGGGCCAACAGGAGAATATTAGCTTGGTATACATCACATTATCTTCACAACAAACGTGTTGAAAACAGTTTATATTCGGCTTCATCTATACCAGGATTGGTACAGAGGTAGCCATTGGACCGGGCTAAGTTTGTCATTTCAGCTTCAGGGATCAATGTTGCCAATATATAAAAGCATATTATTTCGCATTACGAACATACCGTTCACACCAAACATATTATGTTGCTATTTGTACAAGTCTTATAGACAATCCAGGCACCCCGGGTATCAATGCTCTAAATTTTTAATATTTCAAATTATGTCCAAACGATTTACTCTAACTGCACTAAATTTGTTATTTGGCCACTGGGACAGGCTATACAGGTTCTCGAGTAACTGCAGTTGTGTTACCTATTTAAAAATATTGTGCCACACCTTTGTCCTGATTCGCATCAAATTTAACATGTAGCTACTGGTACATGTAATCAAGATAATTCAGGTGGCGCCGTCGTCAGTGTTGTCAATATGTTTAAAATATTTAATATTTCAAATTGCTTCTACGCCGATAGCCATAGATGCATCAAATTTAGCAATTGACCACTGGAACAAGTTCATAGAGGATATAGTTTTTAAAAACACAAGTGATACCACGGGACTCGCCTAGTGTGACAAATACTTCCCATAGCCTTATGAAACAGCAGAAGCACAACCTTAATAAACTTCGCAAAACATACATAATGTATTATAATGACTAGAGCAGAAAGTTTCGCTTAACTACTGGATAACGGGGCCTTCCATTCCATCGAAAAGTAGATTCTCCCATATAATTAAAATGTCTGTACATTACCATAACATTGAGGAATGTTTAGCGGAGATACGGAAAGTAGGCATGAGGTTGCAGTTAGGGCTGTGCGATATCTGGTTTTGAATATCAAAATTCGATATCGATTAAATATCGAAATTCAATATCGATTAAATATAGAAAATCGATCGATATATCAAATATCGAAATATCAAAGGTTTGAAAATATATCGATCGATGATATCGAAATATATCGAAGTATCGAAATATCGAAAAATATCGAAGTATAAATATCGAAGTATCGAAAAATATCGTAGTATCGAAATATAAAATATCTAAGTATCGAAAAATAAAAATATCGAAGTATCGAAATATCGAAAAATATTGAAATATCGAAGTATCGGAAGATTGAAGTATCGATATATCGAATTCGATATTTATAAAATATCGCACAGTCCTAATTGCAGTGCCCTAGAGCTAAAAGTGAAAAGAATGAACTAGTAAAAACAAACCTATATCTCTCCCCGTAAATAAAAATATATTTTCCAACTTTAATTCTACAGGTAATTGATTTTTTTGCGGACAGCCTTTATGACTAAAAATACAATATATATCTTCCTTGAACTCTATCGTTATAATGTATTGCATACCGGATGGAAGTATATTTCGGTAATGATTTATACCTTTTCCTTGTACGGTAAAGATCTCTTAGAACCGAAACATTTAAAGTATTTTCGTATCGGAAATCTCAGTCGTGGCTCCTTTATAGTATTTAGTTTATAATCTTCTAATAATGGAATGCGATCAAACGAAACTGACTGGCAATCAACATTTGATCTAAATATGCTATTTCGTTTGCCGGCTTTTAGGAACAGAACAGGGACAGGGGAGTTTTGTGCGATCATAGCCCTTTCTTAGAAGTCGTTTTCTTATAAGTAAATCTCAAAGCAATCCAACAAAATTGATCGATGCTGAAAGGCGATTTAACGAAAGTATAAATATTTCCTGTATTTTCGGAGGGAACTTCATAAATTTCTTTAAAAGACTTCGGTTATTTTAAATATCAGGATTTCTCATATAGTGGATTGAGGAAGATGTCAAATTCTTTTTGACTGATTATAGAATGAATTATCTTCTTGAGAAAAGGAATTTTTTGAATTCCAAACTTATACCAATGTATACACAAGAATGCTTAGATCCAAAATGGTGGTCATTTTAGGTGAAAAACTTATGAACATATTAAAAAAAATATTCCCTTTTTAAAATCTTAAATAAGGTCTATTCTAGAAAAAAAATATTTATTTTATAATGTTTAGGAGAATATATATAAGAGATTAATTGCATAGTAATCATGAAGTTATTTACTCACATCATCAGGAGTACCAAAATCACTTTCGCTTCAATCGGTAAAAGGTTATTCCATTATATTATATTATCTGCCAATAAATGGAAGCTTTCATCTGCTTCTTCCTCTTTATCTAATGGCTGTCTTTCTACAATTCTCAGAAACCGACATCATATGTGTACTCTACAGGAAAAGTAGCAGATAAATTCATTTGTTCTTGCATTAAAGTATTAATCAGTAGAATATGGAACTGCTCTTTTCCAAGTCTGGAGAGACTTCATCGATTTTGAAAGCTGTAACTTTTAAGATTATCCTAATATCATCAAACCTCGGAGATGATATTTTAAGAACTGACACACATTGCACTAACTCAGTGGAAGCATTGCAGAGAAACCTAAGGGAAATTCTGGAAAGTTGATAATGGCTCTCTTAAATTCTAAAGTATCAAAGTGCTTGATGTTGTTCCGGAATAATCAAGCGTACAAACAACAATTCGATACTGTTCTGCAAGATGTGTTGTCCTCAGAAAAAGAAATAAAAGATCAAATAGAAGACCGGTACTCCAATTTCATACAGGAAAGTAGAGCTTTGAATCTATCAATGCCCAATGAATAACGGAGTTCACATCAAATAAAGAGGAAACCGACTCCAGAATTGTCATATTCTGCATGTAAACTGGTGCGGGAGAATACGAAGAAGTGAATGTCAAAAGCCTTGTTAGTGACGCGTTTTTTGTTTAGATATTATTGCTGATGTTAGTGATATCAGTTGCAATTTATTGTTTCAAAGAGGAACCATAAAACACTAGTGAATATTAGAATACTGACAGAGGAGAATGATTCTGACAAGAGTTGTGCGCTACAAGGACTTCACACTTTCACCTGTTGTGATTTGATAAATGCTTTTAAAGGGAGAGGGAAACTAAATCAATAGAAAATGTTTCTCTCTCAGAGGTATGAATCCTTTGGAACATCTAACAATATGGATGGTACGCTAACTGCACTACTTGAATAATTTGTATGTACTCTTTATTATTCAAATAAGTGTCCTTCTGTAGAGGAAGTTAAAATGCTCAAAGTAACAGCAAATGTCGAGGAAGAGATTTGACCCGTTCAATGCAGGCAAACGTAGGTATCTCTTTGCTATCATCGCCAAGAGCCTCTACCTTTAAACATATAAATAAGATAAGTAATTAGGCTCGGATTGGAAAGTTGTCAAGACAATGCTTTAGGAGGACCGGGGTTTTGACTTGAAATGGAGATCCAGTTTAGTGTGATCTCACCAAAATCCTTCCCATGGCAGGCTACGCAACTCGAAAACGGTAATTCCTATCAAAAAAATAAGCTTCGATTTATCCCAGCTTGTTGGGACTCGCATTTGACCCCCCAAACCACCCGGTACCAACCATTTAGGGCTAAGACGTTTCTATCATTTGTGAAATTTCTGTGATTCGATAAAAGAAAGAAATAACTTTTGAGCCGCTTCACTGATTTTGACGTGTTTTACAAAGTTTGAAAGGTATTGCAATGTAGATTAAGATTCTACAAGTTTCGTTGGCATATATGGCCTGGGGTCAGTGGCATCATCAAAAATGTGAAATTTTGATTTCTTTCCTCACCGTCCTCGAGGGATCCCAGGGAAGTCCTACCGACTCATTATTTCTGTGTCTTACTATGGAAAATAGCTTTAAAATGCAAATTCAAGCATCAGAATTGGGCTTATAGTTCGCTAGATCCGAAACTAGCTGTATACATTGGAGTGCCGCTAACAGACGCATTTGTTAGCTTCACTTGAAAACCTGCCGTTTTTTACAATAAAGTTAATGGTATGTTTGAGGGGAAGAAGGTAGGAAAACAAATGCAAAGACTTGTCCGTATTAGTGGATCTATGGCGCTTTGCTAAACTAATAAAGAAAACGTCCAATCAGGATTAACAAAGATATTTTTTCTAGCGTTGATGGACTTGCCATTTCTGACAGAAAATTAAGTATGCTGAGGCTAATATAAAGTACATGTTGTAGATATACATTGTGTCCGAGAAATTCTATGACAGCATTTGGGAGGTGAAAGTAGACATCAAATTAAACAAAAGTGAATGGACACAAACCTCAAAAGCGGCGTCCTTTCCGAGTAATGAGGGGGGAAATTTGGCGGCACGTAATTTTGACGCGCTATGGCACAAAGAAGAATGTTTGTGACACAGGCGGTGTGGAATTTCACACAGGAAGTCATAGGCGTAGTATTAAAAAGTGTCAAAATTAAAGCTCCAGAACAAATGCGCAAGAGATTCCTCAAAGGAACTGAGTGATTCGCGGTTATGTTTGCAAATAAAGAGTACGCCATATTAAGTTATAATTATTATGTGCCATATCGATAGTGCAAACAGAATCAACGGTACTGAGAATTGTGTGTTTGCTGTGGGTGGTTGCACCAATAAACAAGTTTTAAGTATACGATAATATTTTTTTCCTCTTTTAAATGAAATACAGTTGTTTAGCTCAGGGTCATACATGTAAAACACGCAAAATTAGTACCAAACCTAGTCTCATTATTGATCTGTTTGGTTAACAAATGATGCTAGTAGCATTAAGCCGAAAGCCGGTTCCAAAATGTGATTAGACGCTATTTTCATGTTACTTAACAATAGAGTTGTCTAACGACCCTAGTTGGCTCTGAAAACAGCTGTCATGAATGCAAACCATGCAGTTAATTCTTGGCTTTCCTGAATTCTACTGGGTGGACTTGAAACATATATCCATTACTGTCCTAAGTTGATACGGAAATACTTAACTCACAGATATCATTCAAGACAGTATAATGTGGTATTTGTGTTTCCAAGTTATGCGATCTGCATTAACAGAAAACTTCATTGAGTGACATATGAAATGAATTAAGTACTTTGTGTGTCTGCCTGTCACGCGGTTTGTGTGTGTAGGTCGAGCGTAGGCACGAACCATACTCTGGCCGACATCCTGACAGATTTTTCCTTGTTTTCGTCATTCTCACCAGGCGAATGCTGGTATACCTTCTGCAAACCCAGGGCCGTTGCATTTCCAAATTCTCTATCCCGGCCTGAGCCTTCGATGTGTAATGGCCTTAAATAAATTCATACAAGTATGTAGTTTCAAAGTGTGATCCTGATTCGGAGCAGAAAAATACCATACAGTGTGCCTAGGATATGACCTAACGTAATTCCTGTAACATATTTTTTATTAAATCCCTAGTTCAAATTACGAGTTAAGAGATACGAGACAGGTGGTGGTTTTGTACTGTTTTGAAACAAATGAAGAAGCTTGAGATATGCCACCCATTGTTTCACACGTGCAGATCGTGTAGGACCGTAGTCTTAGGTTCAAACTTGGCAACTAGCACGTACTGACCTGGTGACCAGTGTTTCCTTTGTGAGTGTTCAGAGTGTCTTTTATTGCAAACATAGTCCATTGTCTCACTGCCTCATAATGTTCTGCACAGATTCTCACAGTGGCGATTGTTTGTGTGGAGAGAATAAGACTGAGTAGAGATTTCCTTTCTACTGCAATGAGTTCTGCTCTGCATACTATTATGTTAGGCCATATCTTCAGCATACTGTACTTTTCTAGGACTCACGAACACTCGGCGAAAACTCCTTCAGAAGTCCTTAATTTCTTTCAAGTATCACTCAATGCAGTTTTGTGTTAGTACAAACATTCAAACAACGTATATCATTTCCATTAGGGGAAAAGCTATGTGTCAGTGCACATTATAATCTACGTATCATCTAGACAACAGGTTTTACGACAAATTAATTAAGGAAGCCGAACATACTATTTTGTGAATTCAGCAACAAAGTGTTACGAACAAGACTCAGTAAGTGTTTGTGGTAATACAAATGGAGAATGACACGTTAAATGAATAGATAATGAATTAATCTAACCTTCAATAATACACTAATTTTCCTGGAATGCTTGAGACTTGTTTACTGGTGGTTATCCAACCACTCATAGCAAGCCCACAATTCTGGATATGCTCGATTCTATTTGCACTATCGAAATGGCACAGACGAATTATAATTTAATATTACGCACTGTTTTATTTCCCGCTCATTTTGAACCATCTTTATTTCAAAAAAGAACCTCATTTCCTATGGAGAATTTCTTGCACAATTGTTTTGAGTTTTGATATATTTGGATAAAACGCCTATGACTTCCTCTGTGAAATTCCACACCGCCTGTGTCACAAGCATTCTTCTTTGTGCTATAGCGCGTCAAAGTTCCGTGCCCCCAAATTTCCCACGCTCATAACTCGGAAAGGGCGCCGCTTTTGAGGTTTGTGTCTATATACTTTTTGTTTGCTATGATGTCTACCTTCAGCTCCTAAACGCTGTCATAGGCATTCCAGCACACCCTGTATAATACTCCTACACGCAAATATATAGATTAGCCCTATATGTTGGAAAGCATTTATCATATTTATATTATTTTTTTCTTAATTTTTCATTAGACAAACATTACTTTTCTAGACTGAAATATGTTTGTGCTGAAGATTAAATTTCTTTCAAAAGTCTTCTTAAAGTTTTTTAAGTGACACAGAAATATGTTAAGTTAAATGACAAGTAAGTAGAGAAATAAGGAGATGTATACAGTAGTAGTAAGTAATAAAAATATTATTAAAATTCAAACAACGTGTTTATTTTTTATTCATAGACGTCCATTTCAATATAATTTTATTGTAAATTTACTTTATATACTGATAGACAATGCATTGCTCTGTCGCATTTACGGTGAAACGGAGATATACTCAGAGAAATATTATTGTGTGATGACTGCACTCCTGCAATCGACCGGAAATAGATGTCCGTTCATATCCCTGTACGAGCACTTAGGAGCATCTGGTTCATTCGTACATAAGGTAATAGGATCTTTTCCACAATCTGGAACTAAAATGAATTATTATTTGTAGAATTTATTTTTAGTTTTTCAATGTAAATAACAATCATTTTTCATTCCCTATACATTTTTAATTACTAATCGAAACATCTTCATAAGATATACAATATGATAATCAGCAATTTGTGGGCTTCTAATTATTATTTCATACATTATTGCAAGTAATATATTTAAACAAAAATCTTAACGGAAAAGGAATTTACCACTCCTGCCAAATCCACTAATGTTATTATATTTTATTCTATTCTATGCTAAAAGTATGTGTTATTACGTGTTGTTAATAAACTATTCAATTTGTTCCGTAACAGTAAATTATAAAAATACTTTCGTCAAAAGTAGAATAATGATAGTCGCTTTAGACCATTCTTGATTTTGAGTAGAAATTGCAGTAGAAGTATTAAAGTGTGAATAAGTTACTCCCAGTGGAAGTATTTCAAGTCGACGTTGTGACTAATTGGTAACCGAAGGAAACAGGTGATAAGCAGGAATCAAAACATTATGCAAAACTGACGCGCCAGGCCACCGATCATTAGATTTGACCACCTAGAGTCACACCTGCTGGGCAATTTTGATCACCAATTCTTTGCTTTAATTTCTCAACTTCACCGGTATGAAGACAGTGGTGTCGTTCACAACCGTCCTGTATTTTATGTTGGTGCCGAGAATGCATTATTTTCTACGTATTTCCGGCACACCGTTGTATCTAGTTCAAGTTCTTCAGACTCCGCTTCCACGGGCTGTGTGAGAGCGCAATAAATCCCTGCCTGTATTCAATCTCTCGTTCAGAGCATCCCATTGCCGTCTTCTTTTCACAATATGCTTCGTTAAGTACTGTACCTGGTGGAGAGATGGAGAGATGACGCGTGCACATTTTTAACTCTATGAGAGACGTTCGTCTCATACCAGGCAAAACCAAAATTGTAAACAGGGTATGATGTATGACTATTATTAATATGGAAATATGCAATGTTTGCAATATAATTCCTTTAATGGATAACCGTTTTAGAAACTTTCAAAGATAACGTATTTTTATATAATGAACCTAACCGGGCTAACTAAAAAAAAAATATATTAAATGCTTATTCATTGTAGTTCTTAGTCAATTTCAATTATTATTAAATATGCATAATATGTATGTTTAATTCCAATAAAATATAACATATGGGGCCACCAGTGACTAGAAATGACCACCACAAAATTCTTCAAAGACCACGCGAAAGAAATAATTTCCAAAGTTAAAATGGAGGCAACTTCTGATGGAAATAGATAAAATGGAGTACATCAAGCCTCTGTATATACGGATACAATTAATATTACAGAGTAAAAAGCATGTGAATGGACAGGGATCGAACCCCGGACCTTTTTTTCCGAGAACATCGACACCAATAGTAGAAGGTGTGTTATTGGGAAGCGGGTCGTCTAAGTGGCACAGTGGTAGCGCATGGTCCGACTGGTCCCAAAGGCCCCGGGTTCGATCCCCGGTTTCATTATAAGCTTCAATTATAATTTATTTATCCTTTCACACCTCATATTTATCTATTGTTCTTATTCCTTTGTTAATACTTTTTATTTTTGTTATAGAATTTCTTGTAAATTGTGTAACGTGTTTAATTTCCTTGTAAGTTGGACTTAATATTTTAAGCTTATTAATATACTATGTCCAATGAAATGCAATTACATGCAGAGCTGAAATCTATACTTCACAAATTTCTACTTACGTCCTGACCAAAGTTCACTCACGCAATTCACAAGCGAAAATATAAATAAGAAGACACATAAGAAAGTAAGCAGAGTCTTCATTGTTGTATACTAGTCGGTGATACCTAGAAGCAAAATAAATATATCTTATGTGTTAATATGTTATGTACAAATTTACAGTAATAATAAACACTCAACAGATTTATTATTTTAAAACAATGTATGTACCAGTAGCAACACAATAGGTTGATCAGTTGAGTGTGTGCCGTTCTTTTATTCCATCCGAAAAATAGAATAACCAATAACGTTCTTTTTTCTTGAAGGTTTAGTGTAATTAATCCAATTGTTTAGAAGAATGGTAGTTTACTTTCTGGTTAATCGAAAATAGATTGAAGTCCAATATTTAAGTTATTTATTATATATTGAGACTTTCTAATCATGATACCACCTGCTGATAGGTACGTGGTTTGAACAAACTGTCTAAAAATCTATATTATTTGGGTAGGATTTAAAGGTTTTGCACACTTGAATTAAAGTCGAAATGGCAGTTATAGCCTAAAATGTTAGTAATAGAATAAGGGATTTGTGGACATAGGAGTATTTTTTTTTTCAAATTAATAGGAGCAAAAGTGTTACTTACTTTACCATTCTGCATAATTACAC
>JAGDQP010024372.1:918-28034 GCA_022664845.1 Lepisma saccharinum | reverse complement strand
TCTAACTATATTCTATTCTATGCACAATACTGTTGGACATGGAAAATTTTCGCATGGCATTTGGTGGGGTAAATGGAAAAGAAAACCAGTTTTATTATTTAATATATATATATATATATATATTTAAGTAGCTTCTAGAATCACGTGCCATACACATAACTTTAACAAAAATTAAATCTTCACGGTCCATTGTTTGAAATACAATTGAAGATCTGAATTGCAAAACATCGGAAGTCCACCGGAGTAGGTTTTTTTTTTCAGGAGGAACAAAAAACAGTCCAAGCTCTTTGTATGTTATCCTTTTCAGCTGAAATTATTTTGTATTAAAAAGGTTTTCTGTGGTGGTATGAGGATGTAATACTTATGCAAGTGGATAGTCCTTAAAGCATAGATATCGACGAACAGAAAAATGCAAATACGAAAAAAGTGGACTTGGGATGTTTTGCAATTCAGGCCTTCAACTTATTATTAAAATCGCGTATTAAATGCCCATATTAAGCGCACAACACATTTCGACCACGTCTGCGTCCATTATCAATTGTTAACAGTATCATTTTTTATTGTTTTCTTAATATTTGAATTCCTATTCTTGTCAAATCATATTTATTTATTTGTTGAGATCGTTATGTTTCCTTCTTTCACTAATTCAATTCATATTTATGAAGTCTTTCCATTCTTAGTTTAAACTTCCACATTCATTTTCATTAACATTATTCGGATTGTAGCATTAGCCCTTCTCTAATTAATTTTCTGCTTGGTTCTTTGCTCCTCTAAGAAATCTAATGCTACTGTTAAGATGAGCTTCATCAATTATATGTGTAGCAATCCCCGATTTCATTTCTTTATAATTAATATACCTTAAGTGTTCTAAGAATCCTTTTTTATGTGTCTTTTGGTTTGTCCTATATACGTTTTTTGGGAATTATATTTGATTTTGTAAATTCCTGAATTAAGCAATGTATCTGTAAAATACGTTTTGAGCCCAGACAGTGAACCCCTTAATTTCTTGCCTAACTTTGTTCAAACTTATTCCTTTAGTACCCTTCTAATTTTATTCGTAACTTTCGGTATATTCGGTACTTGATAATGGCTGTTAATTTAACATTTACACAATGGACAAGAACAATGCAATATATTACTGAAAGAATAATTATTTTACTAAAGAGGACTCCTCTCTTCAACACCCCCATTTTTAACATTTTTCAAAATAAAAAAAAAACTAAGAGTACTATGAAAAATGTAAGTTCATAGTGCACTTGTGATACGTTTTCAAAGATTATGATGTCGTTATTTAATAGAAGTCTGAACACTCATCAATCGACAAGATTTCGAGATCACTGTCCATTATATTTCATAGTAATTTGTAAGTTCTAGCTCGCTATCAAATTACATTTTTTATAGTACTCTAATTATTTTAATATTTTGAAAAATGTTTAAAATGTGGGGTTGGAGTGAGGAGCCCTCTTAAATCCTGCTACAGGTTTCATCGGTTTTACGTATTTATAGCGTTATAAAGTAGCCCATCACTATATGCAATGGCAGATGCACGTCCGCCATTTTGTAACAGATTTGTTTCGTATGTTCCCGTGGTCCAATTTTGTCTGATTTTGAATATATTAATCAGGATCACTAACTGAGACTTTTATAGTGCTCCTGTTGCATCTTTCCTGGTCCAATAGTATTTTGCGTAAACTACAATGATAACTTAGCCAGACTCTTATGCAGTTTTCCAATATTTCTAAACAAGTCTATGAAAAATAAACTCGACCTTTGCATAATGTTTGTGTGATTTTTACCTCACGGATTCCTGCACTGTATATGTGAAAACATGTTTATACATTGATTTATCTATGCAATCAATATGCATGTGCAGTGAATGTTCAAATCGCCTCTACAGCGCTAAAGAGAGCCGCTTGAGAATACTAGTTTTCATCTGTATTTGTAAGAATCCATACAGTATTAAGTGCTTTCAAAAGTTTTGGAACGATCCTTTATTTATGTACTTTGCAAAACTTAGTTACTAAAACTGCCCAATCAGAAAAATATTTATCAAATTTTACACTCTGCAAAATATAGGAACTACTTTCTGCTCTTTGAAGTTTCCATATGAACAAGCACATTACCCGAACACATTAAACACAAAAATGGGGATTAATTAGAGAATGCTATAGCGGCCTATATGCTCCAGAAAAGTTAGTTAAATTAAAAAGTAATTGCAGATTTGCAGGAATATATAGTGACTGTACATAGTTATTTCTGTGTCGAGAAAATAGCAACCCTGAGCGTTTTGCTATTTCAGTTAATAAATATTAACTCATTACTATTGCATTAAAAATACCAAGGGCATTTTGATTTATTTCACACTGACAGCGTTCCCTAACTCCGTACATCAACCTGGTGGGCCGACATTCTGATAAAGATGAATTGTTCAATTTGGAAGTACCGTATAAATATCTAATTGACTTCGACCGTACCGGATGTTCTATGAAGCCAATGCTTCATCTATAACTGCTTTGTTGAATATTCATGTAGTGTCAAAAATCTACCAAGAGTTGAGAAACCGAGCTTTAACGACGAGGAATAGATCATGGGTTGGCAAGTTCCGACCGCTAGCGGTGTTCGTACAGAGATAGATGACACTGTTGTTGAAATAACGAAACTGTAAATGAAGAAAAACGTGTCAGTGATATAACCGTACTACACAGCGTACAACCGTAAAAGTGATTTTAAGGTGTTAACACCGTTAACAGAAACAACGTAAAAGCATTTTTTAGTGACATCATCATTTCGTTTTACAGTAGTATTCCTGACGGCCGTGCTAACAGTGATTCAATTTGAAACCAGATTTTATGCTTTTACAATGTGGCCATAGTTTCAGAAATGACGGTCCAGCAAAGCACAGTGATGTCATGTAAAGTTTCAGACTTGGTCCACAACTTGTATTAATTGGGCTAAGGCAACCTTTTATCAAGTGCTCCTAAATCCTCAAAACCACAGTATAAACGGTTATGTCATAGCCGATGGAGCAAATTAGTTGGACTATTCAAATGTGAGGATATGTTAAGTGGTGTGGGTCGCGATTTTTCGATGGCCGGTTCCACATATAATCCAGTCAATATACGGTTTGACACGGAACAAATTGTAACAGAAATTATGTTTCGATTTTGTGGTAGAGAAAAGCAATCTAAACAACATATCAAAAGTGTAGCGAAATCTGACGTGTATTTTGCCGCCATTTTGAGCCGCCATAGTGGATATTGGAACTAAACACCTTATTTTGTAACAGCAGTTACATCTTTTCACAGAATTAAGATAGGAACTTCGTTCTTGTGTCAAATTGATGGTAATAAATGGTAGAAGTGAGGAAAGCTGGTATAGTTCTGCAATAACGCCGTCATATTGAAATATGGCGGCTGTTCTCCCAAAAAGTACGTTACATTCGGTTCGTTATCTATAGTAATTGGCACATAACTATGAAACCGTTAAAGATACCAAAACCTCATCCATAATAAACAACTTATTAAAAGACTTATAAGTTAGAATCTGCTCTTTCCATTGATATCAAAATTGTTTCGTTATCTTGGAAACAGCAAGCTAGACCATTTTATGTGGCGATAGTGTTATGTTTCATAACATTGAAGTACGCAATCTCAGGCTACATACATTTTCTTTAAATAAATGAAAGAAATTCTTCTTGAATTAATAAGGAAAATTATCTGAATTATTCTTATAAATGAAAAGTAATGATATTAGTAAGGTATATCACCTGAACCACATCCCATGTGAGATTACTGTTAGCTTTATTAAAAACAAATTCAAACATTCGTTGGAATGCAACACTGGCGATTATGACTGGGTTGCATTTTACGGGACATGAAATAGTCCTTAATCAGTATAATTATGCCAGTAATTCGGTAATACACATGCTCAGTGGTAAGGCACTTGGACGCGCTACACGGGGTCATATCCTGGTAGATGCTACACTTACAATGCTCCAATCATCAGAAGTTCTAAAACTACCATTACCGCATGTGTGGAAAGGAGTTGCAAGCAATTCACAAGCGAGTAATGCTACTTCGGTTAGTAGCATCATCAACGATGAAATCACTGCCGACATTGCATGCAGTGGGATTCTCAAGAACCTGCAACTGTTAAGCTCAAATGAAGAAGAAACAGCAAGTCCACCGGCAGCGGAAGATACATCTGGGTCAACAACAAGAGAGAGTATCGCCGCAGAAGAACATGTGACGGTAGACCCAAAACAGGATGAGATTTTTGTGCCTACAATTGATGTCAATGCAGATTTTCTGCAAGTAAGGGAGATGATGGAAACATGGAAGGAAATAAAGACTTCATCAAGCAGAACGTCCAGACCGTGGATACAGTACATGCAAATGGTTAGTTCCGAAACAGTTCATAACTGCTGAAAGAACGGGTGAATATGATCTGTATATTAGATCCCTTAGAGAGATGCTTCCATTTCTTGCTGCCGCAGAACATAACTTTTATGCAAAGACCATTCACATTCATTTGCAAGATATGGAAAGCTTGCAAAGCACAAACCCCCACATGTACCAGGTGTATGCATAAGTTTTTGCCGGTTCTTGTTTTGGTAAAGAAAACACGTAATTTTCACTTAAACACGTATTAATTGATTGATCTAAGTTAACAACAGCACATTCTTGTTTTAACGGTGGAGTAGATGGAAGATTATCCGACATGTATACACCTTTAAAGTGTTTTATATTTAATTCCTTAGCTATACATTCGATATCATAATTGGTGAGCGGTTTTTTACTCTGTTTAAGTCCTTCAGGAGCTTTTCCTTTCTTTGTTTAAGTCCTTTAGCTTTAGCTAGAATTGATGATTCCACAACTTCATTATGACGCTTTTGTTCTTCTAACTCTTGCTTACTTTTCTTTGCGTCGATTACCGCCTTAGCTATAGCTGCCGAACCACCCAATGCAGCAAGAACAGCATGAATTGTAAATATGAAACCACGTGTTTTCGGTTGATTACTTAGTTTCTTTAACTGAGCTAGACTTAATGTTAGAGCCATATTATGCCCCTTTTTTAAGCACTTTTGTTTCTTCGCAAGTTGTCCTTTAATAAAAATATTGTTAAAATTTAATGACTTCAATTCCTCTGCTAGAATTTGAAATTTTACACCTTTTGCTTTCATTATATATAAAAAACTATATTATATTCATGAATTGAATTTATTCGACAACTACGGCTCAGGCTGCTACGCTGCGTTTTACCTAAGAAAAATTCAACAATCTATAAACCCCATCCCATTTTTTGTTTTGTGTTCATTGCCATTGCTACTCCTAATGAAGCTAATTTTTCACTTAAACCAGCATCTTTGCTAACAACTCTATCAAAAGCTTTGAACTCTAAGTTTTGATCAGCTCTATGCTTATCTAATAGATCTTTAACGTTCTTATAGGCAATATCATGTTCTCGGCATGCTTGATCTAATCTATTTATACTACGATCACCTTTCGCTAATCTTTCATCTAAATGTGTACTAAGACCACAGAACTCATAGCCTGGAAGATGAAGTTCAAAGGGTAGTTTATTAATAATATCGTTCACTAAGCCTTTACCTTCAATAGTGTGCCAAAATTTTGGTGGAAGAATATGAATGATTTTTATGAGGTAACCTAAACCCTTTGAATTCGAAACAATAAAATTGGATACTCGAGATGAAATCATATCCATTATACCCACTTTCTCATTATAAAAATTCTTATTCCCAGCCTCTTCTTCACCGGGTATAACTAACAATCTATCTACTAACTCTCTAACATCATCCATCCAAATAAATTGTTGTGGCATATTTGTGTAGCACTTAATTCCCTTTCCTCGCTTCCTTTCT
The DNA here is from genome assembly GCA_022664845.1 of Lepisma saccharinum. Classification (NCBI taxonomy): domain Eukaryota; kingdom Metazoa; phylum Arthropoda; class Insecta; order Zygentoma; family Lepismatidae; genus Lepisma; species Lepisma saccharinum. Next base: position 22,153 of record JAGDQP010024372.1, on the reverse strand, counting down.
TTCAAACCTTCACCTTTAGTTTTCAGTTCAAGCCAGATAGGTTTAATTAATGTACTTATCGCTGGAGCTTGATTTTACTCTATTCTGTGATGGATCATGATTCTGATATAAAGCATTTGTCATCTTGAAAATCTTCTTATAAGTCTTATAATCTTTATCAGTGAAAACTATCGGTTGCTTACGAGTTATTAACTCCCATAAACCTTCGGTTCCTTTAAATTTTTCATAGATCGGAGCTGATGGATCTTGTGCGAATTTACTCTCAGTATAAATAATTAAATCTCCATTATCAAAGAAAACATTATAACTTCCAATTTTCCACTGCACTACTCCATCTATATCAATAGAGTATAATCCAAACACTTCATCTTTATCTGACCTATCAGTACTTAAATATCGACTCGCTAATGGATTTAACTGTATTTTTTTCTCTTCTTCATCATCATCTTTCGTTGCTTTAGTCTCTGGCAATGCCTTAGGCGAAGCAAATAACCGTTTCTCAAATGAGGTTTCTGATGGTGTTTGTGGAAAATTATTTATATTCTGTTGTGCTACAGGTGTAAGTTCTGTAATTAGATTTTTGTTGCCATCGGTTACTCCTTTAATGTCTTTTCCTAAGCTTTCAATCGCCTCAATTATTGGTTTCTCTTGGCGTTTTTGCTTTTTATAATAGCTACGGTGACTCTCTTTCCATTCTTTAAAATGTTTCGCCAAGGTATTTTATAATTAAATATTATTTGATTTTCGTTTTGACATTATATAAAAAGACTATATTATATCCGCTTTGAAGAAAAGCAACGTACGTACATCAGTTAATAATTGAAAACGTTAAACGTAATGACAAACGATCAGTCGATTATAAAAAAATGATCCATTTTGTTTCGATACTTTCCATTGTTTGACTTTCACGTCATATCGATTGTTATAAAACCATATGGTACCTTCCATAGAATAGAACAAATATCCTTAAATTTATTAAATGACATATCACCAACAACAAACGCATTATAAATATGCTTTAATTCGTGTTATCTTGACGAAATATACATAAGAAATTTGCATTATCTCTAATAAGTTGTTTCGGAACTTTACTATATGTTTTTGCTAAGTAAAAACAATCCATTCCTTTATGTCTACCGTGTGTGAAGCAGTTCCGAACCTCATTCTGATCCTCTAATATATAGTAGTCAAATATAAAAACAGACCGTAGCTTGCAATCTTCTAACTTTATAACAGAAGATTTAAATATAGCCAACTGTTAGTGGAACTTTTCTTGTATATCATTATAAATGCGCTGCAGTTGTTGATACTTGGGTTACTCTAAGCTTTTAGAGAACACGTATAAGTGTCTACCATTCCAATAAACCAATTTGGAGCTAGAATGAAGTTATCAATAACTAGTGTACTTTTTCGGCAACCTGATGTACCTATTATTAAGTAATGCATGTTAATAGGAAGAAGTTCACCATTCAACTTACCATAATCATTAGCTAGCGAGAGTCGTTGCTTAACACTCCACATTTTATGATTGATTAACTTTACTATAGGTTTGAGATCGATCCAAGAATTATGCTCTGAAGATAAACCCAACCACTTAACTAATGCTTTACTTTTAGTTCTACGTATAACCTTTTCGATTAGGTATACATGAGTGTGTTTGGTCTTCATTAGTTCTTGCTCATAAAAACGGCCCTTAATGATCTCATTACGCTCATCTTTTAAGTGATATTTAAGTGGACCAATCTTAAAACTGTAGCTATTTGAAATATTTCTGTGCTCCAATTGCGAATGAAGCCTCTTTCAAACATATTTTTAAACATGCTAATTCGAACATAATCTCCTACGCTATAATTCGCCTTTGGCGATGCTATATACCTCTTGTTATAGACTGTTGATATTAATTTTTATTCGTTTTCTTTCTTCACGGCGTCAATAGGTTTAATTTTTACCGTGCTGTTTTTTTCGTTATACGTCTCCATTAGTGCTTGTAATATATTGTTCCATTTGTAATTACTTTGTAGTGTGAATTGCTTACACATCAAATTAAGTAATATTTTATTAAAACGTTCAACAATACTAGCTTTTTGTCACTGTATGAAGAGTAATGAGTAATACCTTTTTGCTTCATTAATTTAATAAACTCTTTATTATAAATCTCGCTACCGCGATCTGTTTGCAAATACTATGGTGCTTGTTGAGTTGCTTTGAGTATTAAATTAAATGCTTATGTAACTTCATTCCCTGTTTTATTTTTAACTGGTACAGCACATGCATACTTACTAAAATTGTCAATAATAGAAGATAAGAATATCCCCTATTTAATTTAGCTAAGCCTTTTAAGTGTCCAGTTCATATCAACTAAATCTGCTTGCCATAAATCATGTATGCCCTTTGTTACAACAGGTATTCGTCTGTAATTCGGTCTCGCAGGCTTGTGTAGTTCTTCAACAAAGGCTAATCTACTATTCATTGTATTGAGAATTAATTTAATAAATAACATTCTATTGAGAACTGATTTAAGATCGAGAAATCAATTAAGCAATAAAGATCAAATCAATAGATATTTTATATTCGCCAGGTTAAAATTTATCTGATCGAACTACAAGCACATCGTCTTCTACAACATCAAACTCATGAAGTACAATGTCATTTTGACATGGTTCATCTGTCACTCTACTACCTTCATGTATTCCTAATGATAAATTGCCATACTTTTGTCCACCGCTCGCTGAATGTATATCAACAATAGGAAACTCTTTATTCTCCTTCTTAATCAAATGAAAACCAATAATTTTTAGCTTACCCAAAAATGGTATTTCGAAATAGGGTGTATTCATATTAAAGAGATAAACTTTACCACTAACATTACCACCTGTAAAATCACGTTCTTTATTAGGTATTGAATAAATTTTAAAGAACTGAACACTATGTAAATTATGTATTGATGTTAACAATTCATTAGATTTAGCGTATACATATTGCTTTTTAACTTATCTTCTAGGTCTTCCAGTTTTGCAACAATATAATTCTTTATTTTATCGTTACTAGAATTAAAGTCTGTTATCAATATGAAATATTTAATACTATCTTGCACCTCCCAAAGTTGAGTCACTGTAGACATTAAAGCTATTGATGCTTCTATATTACGAAAGTAATTAATGTCAGCATATTTTCTAGATCAGTTATTAAGAGAATCAGTCACAAAAGTATATTTCGTTTCTAGATCACTAATTTGTTTCTGAATATCAGCAATCAGTGTGTTTTGTGTTATTGCAGTATCCTTTAAACTTTTCAACATATCCTTTAACCCACTATTTCATTAACCCCATGAACAGAAATGAATTTTGAATGTTCTTGTATTGCTTCTTTAACTTCATTTTGAATGCTTGTTAACACGTCTTGTATACGGAAAGATCTAACGTTGGAAGGAATGATATACTAGTTTGAAGGTTTTGTAATTGAATTTTAATATTGTCTATCACTTCAGGGAGGTTATCTGTTGTTTCGATTACTGTTTGAATATTACTTATTGTCTTTTTAATTGTTTCTACTTCTTGCGAAGTTGAAAGCGTGTTAATATTTTCTTGGAGAGCCGTTAATTTTGATTTTGATTTGTAGCTAATTCACTTAAAGACTTACCTATACTCTCGATATCTGATTGTTTCGGTGTGTTCTTTTGTATTTCTATTAAATCACTTTGAACAGTGCTTACAACATGCTGAAGATTAATTAAATCTGTAGGAAGGTTAAAACCTTCTAGGTTCTTATTTAATTTTGCAAGTTCATCCTGTAAACTACTTACCTCAGTGGGGATGTTATTCACAACAGTCTGTACTACTTACCTCAGTGGGGATGTTATTCACAACAGTCTGTAGATTCTTAAGTTCAATTTGAATATTCGTGAGTTCTGATATGTTTTTAATTATTGCTTCAAACTCACCAAGCTTTCTACTAATTTCCGATACATCACTATAAACAGGTAGGTTGGTTAGATCGTCACGGAGTTTATTTGTTTGATCACTAATAGTTTTAAGTTCATTTTGTAGAATCGAAATAACTTCTTGCATATTTTGAAGATCTTCTTGGGAGGGGTTGTTTTGAAGATCATTTTCTAATGCATTCAAAGCTGCTTGAAGATTATTAAATGTATTTTGTAACTCCGTAAGCTTTTTGTTCAATATATTGACTAAATCTTGTGCTGCAGTATTTGTAATGAATTGATTCTTTAGTAATTGTACTTCATTTTGAATTGTTGTTATAATATTTTGAGCTTCGGTTAATTCATTTTTATTTACTAGCTGTGAATACATAAGAATAACACTTTTCAACTCATTATCAAGTTTTTGAAGTAAATCTAGTATATGGTGTTGTTTTTCTGTGATTTCAGTTTCAATATTTGAAGATATAGTATTTCGTAGTGCGTTGATTTCACCCTTTATTACTTTAATTCTTTGATCTAATACAGTTAATTGATTTTCATTAATGTTGGAAGGTGAATCCGATAATGTTTCCTGCTCATGCGACTTATATCGCGGGAATCCGAATAAATCAGTCGGCATAATAAATAAGAATAAACTGTATTATAATAGAATGTATAGGAAAATATCAAAAAAGGTAACACAAAAAAGTTTAAAAACGCACAGAATGTGCTTTATTAACATTTGAACAAGACATTAAACTTACTTAATAATTATGTACAAACCTTACCAACTATTTAACTCTTACAGTTACACAAATGTATATTAACATCACTCTCCAGAGGTTGAGGGTCGAGGACATACTTCACAAATTATTTCTGCCTCATTATTAACAATTTTTCAATGACCCCATGTCAATGTGTGTATCTTACAGTCTAGAATTTTACGTTTATCATCCCCGGGATCTGGAGCTATTTTTTTTTGTTTTACAGTGTGAGGTGTATGCAAACGCGACTGAATTTGAGGTTGCTCTTTTGTTAATGGTCCACGAGAAAACAAGCAATTCTTAAAGTCATGGAATGTAATCTCGTTTTTGACTATATTTCCCTTTCCCCCTTTAGCACTCTTTATTTCTTTATTTTCTACCGTACCATAGCATACCCTTTTGATCTTAAACAACAAATTCATGAAGAGGTAGGCCTTCAAACTCATCTTTCATTTTACCAGGTATGTCATTAACTAAAGGAATATTGTATCAATTGTTTTGAGGGTTTGTTGTGTTGAAGTATTCAATCATTGACTTCATATCCTCATAAAAATTTTGACAAATAATGTATTAAACACGAGAATCTGTGTCAGTGTATGCAAGTGTAAGATTCTTTCCGTACTTGGGTTTCATTACATCATCATGAAATTGATTCATAGCTAATTTCGAAAGATCCAAAATGGTGCTTCCGACGTACACAGGTTTATTTAATTTAACAAATTTTCTTAACATCTGAATGAGTACGAAATTTTCCGAATATATCGTCCGTGACTTGAATTGCGGAATAGTAATGTGTTTTTTAGCATTTCTTTTATTATAAACGAGTCTTACATTTGTACTTTCTTACATTCTCCATAATTTTCCCAAACACACTGTTAATCATAAGTTTGTAGAAATCTTTCTCGAATTTTGTTGAGGCTTTTGTACGGAGATTAGTGTTACATTCTATGTAGGGTTTAAGCCACTTCGATTGGGAAAACCATAGAATTCTGTGAACCTTCACAAGTTTTAAGCCGTGGGAGAGGTAGAATTTTAATAGCCGAAAATGTACAACGTAATTTCTTTTTGGATTTAGTGTTAACAATATTTTTTTATTTTTTCCGTTAGGAAATGTTATATTCTCAGGGCCTAGGGGGTAATAAACATGTTCGTCATGTATCTCTTCCAGATAATCTAAATCCACCTCCAAAAAGAAACCTCGTTCGCCTTCATCAGGGTAATTTAAAATTTTGTCTGAGTCCCAATTTTCTGGCGTAGGATCCCATGAAAAATTTCCGTAAGGAAGAGGTGCAGTGATAGCATAACCATAGAGATTAGTTGCATCAAGATACATAGCGAACGAGGTTTCTTTTGGGGGATCGAATTCACTGCCAAAAAAATAATTGTTAGCTTTGATATACCTTAAACTACACTGCGACATACCACCACAAATTGATTTTTCAATAAAGAGTTGCATGTCAATTTCAGAAAATAGGTCTAATTCTATTTTAGATTTATAGAGCGTAGGCTTCCAAGATAAGCCGGCGGAAGTGTAGGAAAAAGCGGGATCAATTTTATAGAACTGGATGCATGTGTTGTGAAAATTTTCCAAAACATCTGCAGTTAGCAAAACATCAGTTTTTAGATAATGATCATGAAAAACCCCAAATGTTTTACATTCAAATTTTTCCCATACCTGCTGGCTAATTGATAGTTTTCATCACTGAATTCACAGCCCTTAAGTATGTTATCAAATTCTTTTTGTAGGGGTAGTTTCTTTTCATCAAAAGTTTGAACAGTCTGTGAATTAATCGTAGGGGAAGATACCTTTTCTAAGACTTAATTCAACTTCACATCATCGGGGAAGTAATGGTGGGTGTATTTTATCTCTTCCGGCTTGAGTTTTTCAACTAATTCCTCAAGGGAGTAAGGTAAGAAACGGGACAAATCTAAGAAGCGTAATCCGATTATTCTACCATTTTTAAGATGAACCCACTTTGAAATTGAAATAATTTTTCCTCACTTTCAGCAAGAGCTTTTATATCCACCGGAATACACCCTAATTCTTTTACAAAAACATGGGCATCATAAGATGATAACCCATGCATTAAACAAGGTACACTATAAACTTTTGTTTTCTCACTAGTTTGTTGCAATTGTTAAGAAGAGGATTAAGGTAAGTTCCTGTAAGATAACAGTGATGACGAACTTTTCGATTAATTTCATTATATTCTTTACCGCAAATAGGGCATTCCTGTGATTGTTCATAGGGATGCGGTGAAGGGATTCCTTGGCAAATCCTGATTTAATCTATTATCATCTTTTTCTAAATCATCTCTCAAACTTTTTAAGAAATGTTGTGCCGGATTATCACCTTTATATAACTGAAGTTCCGTTGGGTATTATCAGACCAGCAAGTTTTATAGCAATAACTTGCTATATCATGTCGTTGAAGGTTGATAGATTTTCGCTCACGATGTTCACTAACGGGTACTAAAAACTTTCAAAATCCGTCACAATAACAGTAGTAGCTTTTAAAACGAAGGGTCTGTTCTAAATTAAATTGTGGAACCAGGCGCAGGCATTTCGACAGGAGTTGGTTCATGCTCGCGACAAAAATTTTCGTGTTCCGTTACTTTATGTTTAGTGATAAATTGAGAAAAACACCACTTACAGAAATGATATTGATGGGGATCGCTGGTTTTATGACTCTTTATTAGTATAGAAAAATTTCTTATTAAGCAGCAATGCCCCGCTGTTGATAGTGCTAACGTTGCTGATGATGTTGTTGCTACTGCTAACGGTGTTGTTGCTTTTACGAATAGTAAGTCTATGTCCGTTTCTTTAGATTGTTTTCACTAATGTGTAGCGGAAACACTTTTTCTTTTTCGTTTTGTTTATTTTTAGCTACTCCAAACACATTGATTGAAGTTGGCGCGTTCGGAAACTTTTGGTTCTACTTGTTCTCAAATTTAGAGACATCATGCAGACTTACTGGAAAATTAGTTTTACTTTCTTCAAAAATATGCAGTATTTCATTCACATAACACTCATAATGGGAAACTCGGTTAGGATTTTATCTTCGATGAACAGGGTGAAGTTTCGCTAACAATCGATATAAAAACATCTCTGATCATAATTTTGAACATTAACAACAGCGTGTTTATTCTTGATGTGGTCAGGAAGTTCAATGTAGCATGAAGCAGATATAGGGTTATACATGTTAACATGCACTTTCAGTTTATGATTTGGAGTGGAGCTTAAAAACCAACCTGAACCTTTAACTGCCCTCTCCTCCTGATTTGCTTTTAATTCACTAAATATGTCATTAATTACACCTTCTTTAACAGTAGGTTGAAAAAAAACTTATTTCCACTATGCACCTGAAAATTTTGTATTTCATCTCCTGTTTTCGCTTTTTTCATAAAATTCACACTCAAAATAAAATTAATTCTCAACACAGCTTCATTTTCACACACTTGCTCCAAAGAATATTCACACTCTTTTTTTATAGAACTAAAGAAAGAGTTGTTATCTCCACTGATTTTCCGCGAGTTCATAATCACAAAAGGTTATCTCGAATGCTTCTCTTGTTGGCGTATAAGAATGTGTAATTCTCATGTGTCGATCAAAGTGTTTTTTCGTTATTTCTTCATTGCACACAGCACAATTAGTAGTTGCTAATTTTCACTTTTATGTAGAACCTTCTGTTTCTTCTGCACTTTTAAGGTGGAGGTGTTTGCGTTTAATATGTCTATTATGATTCTTTTCTAACATTTCCTCACTGCAATATGAAAACTGAATTTTCTACATTTTTTCGGGGAGGGAAGAAAAAACTATATTATATTTCAAAAAAACATTTTTTCTTCTTCACTATGTTTTCCTCGAATACTTGCAATATATTCCTTGCACACAAGAAATGTAGTTATTTTGTATTAATTTTCAATGAACGATAGTGTATATTAACAGATTTTTCAGTTAAATGACTTTTCCCCAGTTTTTCCACTAAAATAATTTTAGTTAAAATCACAAGAAAATGATCTGCAAATACTCTGCATATAAAACAGAACATTAAGCTGAAGCGTTAATCCACAAGCCGCTCCATGACGTTAAGCTTATAAAGATGTGACAACGTTTTGGGCAGTTAGGAACATTTAGGTGCCCATATCTCGGAAACGGCTCAAAATATAAAAAAATAAAACAAAAAATCTCCCCTTGTCGTTTCTCATCATAATCTCTGTATAATCGAAGTTTCATAAAGATGTGACAAAATGTTGGCAGTTAGGAACCATTAGGCACCAATATCTCGGAAACGGCTCAAAATATTGCAAAAATAAATCGAAAAACCCCCTTATAAACCTCATATTGAAGATGTGACAAAATTTTGTTTTTTTAACCATTTGGTGCCAGTATCTGGGAAACGGCTCAAAATATCGAGAAAATAAATCGAAAAATCTCTCCTTATAAACCCCTTGTCGTTTCTCATCATAATCTATCTAATCCCAAAGTTTGGTGATGATCTGATAAAATTTTGGCAGTTAGGAAATTAGGTGCCCATATCTCGGAAACGGCTCAAAATATCGAAAAAGTAAATCAGAAAATCTCCCCTTATAAACTTGTTGTCGTTTCTCATCATATCTATCTAATCCCAAAGTATGATGATGATCCGAAAAAAGTTTGGCAGTTAGGGACAATTAGGTGCTCATATCTTGAAACCGGCTCAAAATATCGCAAAAATAAATAAAAATCTCTCCCCTCACACACAATTGTCGTTTCTTGTCATAATCTATGTAATTCCAAAGTTTGGTCATGATCCGATAAAATTTTGGCAGCTAGAAACCATTAGATGCCCATATCTCGGAAACGGCTAAAAATATCGCAAAAATAAATCGAAAAATCTCCCCTTATAAACTCGTTGTCAAAGTTTGATGATGATCCGATAAAATTTTGGCAGTTATTAACCTTTAGGTGCCCATATCTCGGAAACGGCTCAATATATCGAAAAAATAAATAAAAACATCTCCCCTTATAAAGCCCTTGTCGTTTCTTATATAATCTATCTAATCCCAAAGTTTGATGATGATCCGATAAAATTTTGGCAGTTAGGAACCATTAGGTGCTCATATTTCGAAAACGGCTCAAAATATCGCAAAAATAAGTAACAAAATCTCCACTAACATATCTGCTGTCGTTTCTCGTCATAATCTATGTAATCCCAATGTTTGGTCATGATCCTATAAAATTTTGGCAGTTAGGAACCATTAGGTGCCCATATCTTGGAAACATCTCAAAATATCGAAATATCTTCCCTTATAAACCGCTTGTCGTTTTTCATCATAATCTATCTATAACCAAAGTTCCAGAAAGATGTTACAAAATTTTGGCAGGTATTTACGAAGTTAGCAGCAACATCGGTAAATGGCGGTAATAATTACGTAGTTAATAGAAATGTTGGTAAATGGCGATAATAATAACGTAGTTAATAGCAATTTCGGTAGGTGGCGGTAATAATTAAGTAGTTGATAGCAATGTCAGTAGATGGCGGTAATAATTAGGTAATTAAAAGGTAGCTTCAGTAGTTAATTAGGTAATTAAAAGGGCAGCTTAATTAGTTTGAAAATCTACCGCTAAGGAGGGTAGTGGCGCTAGTCGGAGCTGTGGGCCAATCCCCTATCTTCCCCATGTTAAAATCTGTGGCAAAACGAAGAAATTACAATTACTCCTCTACTAAATATTTCTTCCTCCAAATGGAGGAATATCCTGGTACTCCATGCTTTCGCGCATATTTGTAGTGTCATGTTGGTTGTCTTACTATTAGGTGTACAGTACACCAATTCTTGTGGAGGGAAAAGCTACTATTTCTTGTAACTCCAACCTCAAGTTACTTTAGTTCGTGACTGTACAAACTCTATCTGTATCATTACCGTTAAGCAGATCCACCATGTATCATTAAACCTACTTGTTATGGTTAGACAAGACGTTACCTTAATGTGAGAGTCTTTTTATAATTTTCTTTGGATTTTGTCTCATATTCCGAATTTTCACTTTAGTTCCGTGTCTGCTCATTTCACTAAGTAGTGTTTTACTATTACTCACACATATTTCTTAGTGTGTATGTCTTTGATATATACACGTAAATATAAGCTGTACCTGCGTCATGAGCAGCGTTATGGAGTTGGATTTGACCAAAAATGTCATACTTTAAAAACTAAAATTAGGCGATGTTTCTTTTTATTCATTTTCCCCTTTAGTTTATGTCCACGACTCCAACTATATCCATAAAATTATCTACAAACAAAAAGAAATAAAACGATGTCAGTACAATCTGAATATTTGCACTGATTCAAATTTTGATGCTGAAATAAGATTTTGGCTCTTTTCGGACATCTTGTATAAGAGCAGGGGGAAATGGGTGGATGCGAAAACACAACATTCTCTATAAATACAGTGTGTTAACAAACTTCGAAAGATGATGATACATAAAATGTTTTGGTCACCAAGGTGAAAATTCTGCAATTTTCTGAAATTGCTGGCTGCCGAAAACATGGGAAAATGAACTTTAAAGCATCAGTAGAGCTGATGCTCCATGCTATTGCCAAAGACTTCAAACCTGATATATCCAGAAATGCTCTATCCGGAAATTGAGCAATGTGTGGTCAAGGGATTCCCCAAAGAAGTAGGTCAATTCCCAGAAACTCTCTGAATTTAAGGAGTTCGAAATAATTATGACTTTTAAGTAAATATGATATACGGAGTCACAACCATCCAACTGGGCAATGACGTTTTCTTCCGCTGGCTACAAATAAATAAAGGGTGCTATGAATGTATTTAATTCTTACACCTGATTATTATTCAACCACCCATTTAAAACAAAACATTAGTTCGGCATATGGAATCTGTTTGAGATATCGACTTGGCGCTAACTAATTATTTTCACCTGCTGTAAAAATGTCACATTCATGCACGTTTTGACTCAACTTTACTTTAGAAATTTTCTGGGAAATCCTTGCAGAAACATTGGACAATTTTGTAATATGCATTTTTAAATCTAGCAGGTTTGATAACTGTGATGATAGCATGACGCATCAGCTCTACTGTCACTGGTATTGAAAATAAGATGATCGAGAATTTATTTTATACCACGCCTTCGACAGTCAGTAGCTCTGAAATGCGGCGAAATTTCCAACCCAGTGATTCGGACTTCAAATTATTTTTCTTCCTATCAACGTCTTATCATCCTCGAAGTTTGTCGGTGCATTGCCATACAACACTGTATATCAACCACCAGATACATGCTAATGTTATTGTAAATACATGTAATATCAACAAGATATCACTTCAGCATTCCTGAGAAAGAAAACTGCGAAGGAAGCTGCGTTTTGTGATAATTCTGGACATTGCGGCACAGTGATGAACATGAATTTACTAGGTAAATGAGCCAAATTTTGTAGAAAATATCAAAATATATAAGTTCACAAATATAAGTTATAAAATAAACATTGAGGACATTTCAGTGTTGTAATTTGTTCTTCGGTACACACATACATGTAGACTGCATTAACCTATTTGTCATTTTCGGAATTTCTTCCTTCCAGCTTACACAAAATTAAGTAATGCATTGAAAATTAGTACCTGACTTCAAATGCTTCAAACTATTGCATAACACATTTGAAGAATACAGGAAAGGAAGAGGGAATGTTCATTTAAACAAAATGAGTTTACACTCGTAACAAGTACTATACAATGACAGCTAACCGCTAGGAAAGTTTCAACCCTAAAGACCAAATAATGTACAAGTTTGAGTTTTTTTTTTTTTAAGAATATTAAATACATGGGAACAAATGGAAGAGTTAGACTTTAAAATGCATTTTACGAAAAATCACCTTTCATGGATATCCCACCTCTTTCTCTGTACTCTTCACTTGTTTTGAGAAATTTTGCTGCAGTACTCTAAAATGAGATTTTAAAAAAATCTCAGTATAGCTTCGGTTTTGCTGGTTCGCGTTTGTTTCTTGTGTTTGCGTCGACGTTAATTTCTTCAACAAACATGTATTGAACATTTAACACACAATTAATTTTCCGTTATGATAGAATTTTCCTCCTTCTTTCAACTAAGTCCTATGATTCAAATTCGGTAATTAAAGTAACTCGTTTCAATAAATTTAGAAGGAACTGAATATAATGTTCCTTTTCCTGCATGGCGTCAAATTACAAGCTGGTTTGCATTAGTTAAGGAAATTCTTTCTATATATATATATATATATATATATATATATATATTTATATTTATTTATATAAATAAATATAAATATATATGTATATGTAAATATAAATATGTATATAAATATAAATATTTATATACATATAAATATTTATATGTATATAAATATAAATATGTATATAAATATATATATATATATATATGTAAAAATATATATTTATTTATTTATTTATATAAATAAATAAATAAGGTACCATGTTATCATTACAAAGTCGATTCATTAGAAGAATACAAACTGATATGGTAGATAAAGCTTTATGTAAGGTACTGGATACCTTCTTTATTAAATATTTCTGGATGAATTTCATCATACAGCTTTCCCGTTTTATCACTTTAACTTGCGTGTTTCCACGGATATGTATTACGTAACTGTTTATTGATGAAAATGCAGTTAAAAACGTGTAAAACGCGATACTATCCTCGTTTTAACTATCATATAGCTTAAGCATATTTAATTCTGAAGTGCCGTACAAGGATTCGTAATTTAGAATTATAAATATTATGCGCTACTCTCTTTTATAAACTTTTATATATATATTACGATTAATACCATTGTGTGTCTCGGAAACAAAGGTGTTTATAAAACACACTGGGTATTAAATAAAATAATACAAAATATTTGTAGCTGTAAGCAACTCCATGTATTTCAAGAACTGAAATGCTAAACTTCCTCATATAATATTGCAAAATGTCAAATATAAATAGATTATTGCTGTATTTGTTTATAAGCAAAGTTTTTTTTTTATTTATTATACCAAATTTCTCATCAATTGTGTCAATTTCCATAAGATCCCGGAGGTTTAAGTAAGCACTCTTAGAACACGTGATATATATATACAGCCATATTCAATCCACTACTGGATGAGGCCTTTGAGGGATGAGATTGGTCTACCGCTCCCATGCTGACCAGACGAATTGGGAGAGGAGAGCCTAAGCTCTCACTGTGATCGCCACTATATTTTATTCATAGCAGCACCATATTTTATTCACGATGCTGGGTTGGCACCGTTCCAGACCAACACGCCTTGGAAAAATTCCTTGGCAGCGCTGGGAATCGAGTCCGGGACCCCTCAATCCGTAGTCAGACATGCTAACACCAACGGGGGTGGTCATATATAATATATATTTATTTATATAGATAGATAGAAAGAGAGAGAGAGAGAGAGAGAGAGAGAAAAGAAAGCAGTAGCTCCCAAGTAGGCCGTCAAATAAAAGCGACGGGCAGGCGGGAATCAGGCAGGCGGGAACTGGTTGCGTGTCTCACGCCACAGCAGCAAAAGTTTGTTATGCAGTTGTCCTGGCAACAACTCCCGAAGTCAAACGATTTGTGTTTTGCAGTAGTATGTTCCTTCTAGAGAAAGCTTCCGCTACAATAGCATAGAGAATATGGAATCCAAGTGCAGCTTACAGGGTTACCAAAACATTGAACGAGGACAAATATTGACATATTAATTGCTACCCCGATATCCGCATTGCAGATCGTACGCAAGACACATGATCAATGGACACTTTAGTGAAGAAATGTGCCTAGTTGATAATAATAAACTATCTTAGCTAGTCTTAACAGTCAATAATAAACAGCATACTTAATAAAGCTTAACCATTCAAGCATATCTGATGAAATCTATTTCTAACGCTCAAGTAATAGGCACGTCTGAATCTCATGTTATGCTAGCAGATCTTCTAATTAAATAATGAATATTTATTTTTATATTCGACATCACGCAAATGGCTTATTTATTTACGATAACAGCATAGCTAATTGCTTATGTTTTGTATTTAAAAGTAACTTAGCACATGTTTAATTATTTATATCTGCTGGAAGTTTAGAATATAAAATTCAAGACATTGTCGATTGTAAAACCAATACGTTATAGAAGTTTTACCAATATAATAATTTTTGTCACTGTTAATACCTAAAGAGATTATTTTCACTTTCGTACATAAGTAATAGAACTGAAATGCATTTTGTTTTAAATAACGGGTATTTTACAAACTGGGAGCCATATGGAAAACTGAATATTAGAAAATAAACAACAGAAGTGGTGCTAAAAAACTTAAACGCAGAGCAAAATTTAACAATGAATAGGAAATCTGAAATAACGCAATATATACTCTTAGATGTTTTATGAAGAAAATTTTAAAACTAAACATGCATTCGAATTTAGAAATACATAGCATCCATCTCGTAGGTTAGGGCCTATATACAATCGTATTTGGTTACTGCAGTTCAAATTGAATATTTTACCGACAGGCTCATTCTAGAATTAAGTGTAATCAGGTCACCTGATCAGTTAAAATTGTCTCTAGCAGGTTCAATTTTTTTTTAGTAAGTTGCATAGGGGAAAGGGGTTCATTTTAACTCTGTAAGTTCTAGTTCTCGAGAAGTGATACAGGTTTTAACTACCAGAGAGACAACCACATCATTGCTAAAGGCTCTTTCAGAAAAGAAAATGTGCAATGACAAGAATATGTTCCGAAAGAAGTAATAACCCATTGGGAATAAATCTGGAGAGTACGGGGTGCAAACTAGACGCACGTTTACGTATCTTATACATATTTTAGAAGTTGCGTCTTGAGACATGAGGGTATGCAGACATTATAACACGAAGGATACTAGGTGGTTTGAACGTGGTGGCTCTTTTAATGGTAGTCTAAGCTGCTTTGGCTTAATTAAGGTGGACACAATTGTTCTACCGTGCTGGTACTGCAATCTTGCAGATGAAGATCAATCGTTCATTATTATTTGGAGGGTATAGAGATTGCGTTGTGACATTTAGGTTTAGTTCTGCATTCGGGCATTGATAACAACGTTAAAGATTATCGTGTAGTACTCTTTCCTCACTGCAAGTTACAATGCGCTGCAGAAATAATTTTTTCTCTTTATGTAGAGTGAACAAGAGAACACTTCGATTGATTCTTTTTCACTAAATAATGTTCACACTCAGATTTTAATGAAAAGTTCATAGTTGATAGTTTTCAACGTGAAAAGAAATAGTGTAAGCTCCTACGTTTCGCAGTTTCATCTAGAAGGAGCTAGGTGATTAGAAAGTTTTGTGATTTCCTTGTAAAATGTATTGGGTGATTCAAATGTGGACCATATAATTTCTACAGATTTGACGCAACATGAACGTAACCATATCAAATGTGAATGAGACCAAGTACCGCATCTATGATGCATGATACATTCTCCATCTGCCATCTTGGTACCTCTTTCTTGGATTCAGCTTATTTTTTTTTCAATTGGCAGTAGGGGTAAGTAACATATCAGATACACCAGCAAGTTTCTCAAAATGTTACTGATGACAATAGATTTACTATATTTCTAACCGTTCTTAAGTTACTGCGTGTTACATGTTATATTTGGTATGTATTGAACTCCCCATATAATTTCCACATAATTTCTACAGGTTACACAGAATATGAGCGTATCCACATGCAATGTGAATGAGACCAAGTACTGCATCTCTGAGAAATGCTACATGCTCCGACCACCATCTTGGATTCTACTTATTTTCTGGAAGTAAGAATAGGGGTAATTGACATACCAAATTGCTCTGCAATTTTCTCAGGAATTCACTCATCGCAAATCTCATTCAATCATCTGCCCAAAATCGGAACTCATGCGGAGGCAGCTGTTGTGGTTTTGACAACGCTTGTTAAAAGCCACAGAGAATGTGGCCTCAGCCACCTACGTTATTCGTGTTCTCTACAAACATAAATGGCCTCCGTACCAGCTCTGAATACCAAATGAATTGAGTGAGGATGATCCGCATCGGCGTCCTTAGTTTTGTGAGAGTCTCTGAAGCAACTTTAGAGTAATCAGACTTTTGCATTAAAGACTCTTTTTTTGTTAACGAAGTCCGTTAATTACTAATGGATTCAACTTATTTTTTATCCAAACAGGTACAACCAAGTACAATGCGGTGAAAAGTTCTGGTGTGGTGTGGTATATGGCATACTCGAGTAATTGATGCAATGTTTTTGATGATACTTTATCTAGTAATAGTTATCTCCGCACCCTGGAAGATTCAATCCTTCCACTTGCCCTACATGAAGACGGCGATTTCACTAAACAACTTCCACAGGACGATGCTCCCCCTCATTTCACTGTCCCTGTTTGTGCATATCTAGATAAACAATTCTGTAGGTAACTACGGTCATGGAGTCACTACCCCCTCTCTCACACACACTCTCTCTGTTCTTTTAATACTAATAAAAATGTCACCATGCGTTTTTGTTACTGACAAATATACCTTTATTTATATCAGTGACATTGATTAGCGAAATGGAATTAACGCTAACTAGTCCGTCTTTACTCACTCTCACATATTCAGCATTACTGCGTGCTGTCATTAACTTTTAAATACAGTAATGTGAATGTACATTTATTACTTAATACGATTGGCATAAAGTAATATTTTCTTCTAAAAATATTGCTGCCTGGATGGGAACCGAACCCGAGCCGCCAACCGCCTTGCCTACCAAGCCGCTGCAGGCGTACGCTTGCAAAAGTGTATTGAACACCATTGCCCTGTGCGTGGGAGTCACAAACTGGATGGTGGTCGTAACTCATGGACAACTGAATTAAAAACGATTGCTTATTTAATTAACTTGCAATAATTTGAGACTGGTTAAAGATACGGTAAACAAATTGCAGTAGTGAGTTCGTCAGGTAATTACAGAGGAATTTGATGTGTCACTTGTCTCTACTCTTACTTATAGAAAATAAGTAGAATCCAAGACGGCGGACGGAGCATGTAGCATGTTTCAGAGATGCAGTACTTGGTCTCATTCACATTGCATATGGATACGCTCATATTCTGTGTAACCTGTAGAAATTATGTGGAAATTATATGGAGAGTTCAATACATACCAAATATAACATGCAACACGCAGTAAGTTAAGAACGGTTAGAAATATAGTAAATCTAATGTCACCAATGACATTTTGAAAACAATGCAGGTGTATTTGATATGTCACTTACCCCTACTGCCATTTGAAAAAAAATAAGTAAAATCCAAGATAGCGGACGGAGTAGCATGCATCAGAGATGCGGTACTTGGTCTCATTCTCGGTTACGTTCATGTTGCGTCAAACCTGTAGAAATTATATGGTAGAATTTGAATCATCCCATACATTTTACAAGGAAATCACAAAGCTTTCCAATCGCCTAGGTCCTTCTAGAGGAAATTGCGAAACGTAGGAGCTTACGCCATTTTTCTCTCACGTTGAAAACTATCAACTATGAACGTTTCATTCAAATCTGAGTGTGTCACTTCGGATATGTTCCTTGTTAGAAAGAAGACCTCTAGTTTAGGAGATTTTGAAAATGCAGGAAAATTCGAAAACTGCATGACCTGTTTATACTACACTTCATTCTCTACTTTCAGTAATCATAACAACAATACGTATGTGACAGGTTATGCAGTAATTATATGTGTCATGATCAGAATTAATTACCCATTTGAACTTTAATAATAAATAAATAAAATGAGCTAAAAGCAGCACAACAAAATTCACAAAATCTCAGCAGAAAGTATAGGATTAAGATCGTGCTTTCGATTGGATTCGAGATCAAGTAAAATGCTTATAAAATGTTTTATTCATGGTCATAAAGAATATTTCTTTTTTAATTGTAATTTAATAACGAATATGGATAGTTTGTATTAGAAACAAAGCATTCCAAGGAATACAAGGTGAAGTTGTGTATAAGGTCGCTTTAAATCCATTTTTAATATTAACTTCTGTTATTGATGTTTCCTGGGCTTTTCTCCACTCTTCCTGGTTAGTTTTTATCCAGGATCTTGCCTATCATGCAAGGCTGTGAAATCGATTATCAGTCTCTTCTTTAGTGGAATAAATGACTTTACAGAACCTCTCTATGCACGAAGTCAATAACGGCCTTGAAACTAGGGGATAAATTGATTGTCTGGCCGAACTGACGATGGAATGAATTGCAAAACAATTACAGTCGTTCCCACTCGATCCATTCCTCAACTCTTACTTGCATTCAGAAAAATCTATTCTTTTGTTCTTTAAGATTGAATCCAACGTGCAATATTTTAAAACAAATTTCACTTTCTTTTTATTTAACCTTAGGAAATTATTCTTGTTTTCGTAATGAATACTAGATTATGTAAACTTTGAGTATCTTTTTAATTCGTGGTTTTGTTATCAATATCATTATTCTTTATGAAAGTAGTCTGTGTTCACAAAAATCAACTAATACAGTCATAAATACGGAACTGAATTACGTAACTTAGCTGTAACTGAAACAAAGGAAATATTTTTATTAACTAACTGCCTATTGGATATGCTTCTTCCTGACTTCTCATTCATCTTGTACAAGACATGAATTTCATGCTCTAAACCTTTACCAAAATTGCTATCATTATCTTTCTACCATAGCGGACGCAATGAGTAAATCAATAGTGGGATTAAGTAGTATGTGGTACATTTCCCGTTGAAATGGGAAAAACTACAGCCAAAAAGGAGCCACCCTCCACCCCCCGCGATAGAACAGCGAGTTTGTTTTGAACAAATGGATTAGTATAGGGAGAGGAGATTAGGCAGGCGGGAAGTAACCCAATAAAGAACTAGGATGTCGAAAAAGTTATGCATGATAAAAGGTTTAACTGGATTGATCGAAATCGATATTAACGCATGAGAAAACTTAATGCTATCAGAAAATAATCCTCTGAAAACTTCTTTATGAACAGACACTTCAACAGAAGAGGAAAATTAAACTACAAAACAAGAGGCTTAGAAAGGATCTATAGAAATTTAATGCGTTCAGAAAATAATCCCTAGAAAGGTTCTTTGCGAACAGAGAATTCAACGGAAGAAGGAAATCAAACAGTTTAATAAGAGGCTTAGAAATGAAACGAAATTGCCAGAAATTGAATGTATTAGTAAATCGTAAGCTACGAACAAACTATTAAGAGGATCCTTTGGAAACAGATGATTCAATGGGTGAGCACTGAAGCAAGGTAAGATTGCATGGACAGATCATGAAAGAACATAAGAAGCTTAGAAATTAAAAGGAACCTATAGAAATGTTAAATGCACGCACCAGTAAACCAAATACGTTCAGAGGATAAGCCTCAGAAATGCCCCCTGGAAACAGTGAATTCAATGGATGTGCACGGAAGAAAGAAAGCAAACTACGTTTGCATTGAAAGGAGGAAAGGATAATGGGAATGAAAGATACACATGATTCGGTACCGAAGAGGGACTAATTGGTATAACATGAGAGACTAAATCTGAATTAAGATTCGTGTTCCGTCAAAGGTGAAATAGCTTAGAGGATATGGTCATATTAGCGTAGTACAGTTGACTGAACAAACGAATTCGAATTGAAAAGAATTATTTTTTAACATTGTAAGAATAAGCCAAAAGATTCTGAACCTAGTTGAAAGAGTTTCACAAGGAGGATTTGAACGATTAAAGACGAAAGATCAGAGAATGCTTTCATCATGGAAATTCCTTGAGTAAAAAATCTAGAGCCTAGAAACTGGTAATGAAGTATTTATTTGAATGGAGGGTACATGTAAAGAAGAGTTATGAAATACATTGGACTGACAAACAAGATCTTATAAACGTAACCCTTAGAAAAGCACAAGTGGTAGGGGAAGGAAAAAAAAAGAAGATTATTTCTGAAGTGGAAACGCACTCGAGTGAATAATCAAGTGGTAAAAGAGGATACCTTTCTTAAAGGCTTAATATTCTGGTAAGAAGGATTAGTACGTATGTGCATCAACAAAAGACGACTTCTTTGAAAGGATAAATGCACTCTACCGAATAATCGAGCAGCTCTCAGAAAAGATTTTGGAAGAAGAAAAATACTTAATGTGACCGTAAAGGAGATTAAACTTTAAAAAAATCTGAAATGCATGCGAACTCTAGCGAACAATCAAGAGGACTTTGAAAAGGTTATGATAGACTCAAATTAAAGTATTATAACGATTCATGCGGAAAGGATCTCAAAAGAGCTTTAATGTACTCATAGTAAAGAATAAGAAGGTGGGAGATGTAATCGCGAACTGAAAACGGGATCGGGTTCCAGCTCTGTCTTTATGTTCTCGGAAGCTTGCAATGAGATGATGTCACATCCTTTTCGCCTGCAAAAGCGGAGGACATCTTCATGTTGGAGGAGCGACAATAGTAAACCGGAAAACTGCTACCCGTAGGAACAACTCAAATAAAAGTATCGAAGATTCCCATGTTAAGTGTGAAAAAAATAGATCATTTTTAGTGAACGGAACCGTCGAGTGGTTAGCTTGCGCACTT
>JAGDQP010024371.1:0-28034 GCA_022664845.1 Lepisma saccharinum | reverse complement strand
TGTTGACATTGTTAAAAGTGATGTTTTCTCCACATGCAGTAATCTCAGAAAATGTACTAATAACCGAAATATTAGATATTACCTTCAACAGTAAATCAGTAGACAAACTCCAGGAACATTCCCATATGATTTGCTGTTTGATCTTATCCCTTAATTTACCTAATCTTGAAAAAACACTATCTTCCATATGTAATCCAGTCATTTCATTCATTCATTCATTCATTCATTCATTCATTCATTCATTTCGTAACAGCTGCTAAGCATAAAAGTTAATCTCACACAAGTAATATAGATATATCTAAAGTAGCTCCTAACAATATCCTTGATTTTATCGGTCGTAACGTCATTCCATAGAATCTGAAATCTTTAGAACGAAATCTTATCCACTCCTTAGTCATAGAGTATTACATGTCATAGAACGTTCAACATAAATTAAAATCTTTAAAATCTATTCCAACAATTCACTCCCCCTTTCTAAAAGAAAATTTCCAAAGTTCATCTGTGATCTAGTATCCATCACATTCAAAATGTTTGGGAGGTCTCCTTATTCGAGATGACTGTCGTGTTTGCCTTTGAGGTATTTGAATTTCGGGTGTATGTTGCTTCTCAGTTTCTATATTCCACCAGGGTTCCTTATGATCCGATTCATACTTTATGTTCTCTGCATTCTGTTTTAACCTCTTATTCTGATGTATATGCACTCGCCTAACTTGATTATTTACTTTCATCTCCAGCAACCTTCGACCTACATGTTGAGTCAGTACTGCTTTTAGGAATTTTGGGTATTTGTAAGGCTAATTTCTTACCAATATAACTTCACCCATATCTGGAAGTTGAGTATCAGATATCCTATTATCCTCCATATCTAACTGGCTCCTTCGAGACACCTTCCACAATCTGTTAAATTTGCAATTTGGAGTAAACGCATATATTAATTCTGCTGGTGCCTTTCTCGTAATAAGGAGACTTTGCGAAACGTAAATCAGCCTGAAGTTGTTCGATGAGGTATTCCCATTTTACTGTAAGCCTATTTATAAGTTTACGTTTTAGTAAATTTTTTACGTCTTGAACCGTTCGGGTCGCCAAACCATTACTTTGTGGATGGTAAGGTGGTGAATGTACTAAACGTATTGTCTGATCTCTACACCAAGTGTGAAACGCTTCGCTTGAAAAAGGTGGTCCATTATCTGCCACTATTACATTTTTGACTCCAATGAAGTTGAACATTGAGCTTGTCAATAGTCTCAATTGCCGAGGTATTTTTAACTATATATATTTGGACCCATTTAGAGTAAGCATCTACCACTAGCAAAAATTTACGTCCACCAAAATGAAAAAATCAATGTGAATACGCTCGAAAGGCTTACTTGTTTTGACCCAAGAAGAATATTTATTATATGTACTATTTCTTTGAAACGCTTGACAATTAATACAGTTACCCCAAAAAGATTCTACTTGTGAATTCATGTCAGGCCACCAATAATAAGAGTGTAAAGTCTGTTTCAATCTAGAAACACCTATATGATGTTCATGACATTTATTTAATAGTTGTTGTCGCATTGAGTTTGGTGCTATCAATCTGTTTCCTAGAAATAAACAACCATTATACACATTAATTTCTGCTCTTTTATTGAAATATTTCTTAAATTCTGAATGCTGATGTTCTTTTTTTAATGTCATTGGCCATCCTTCAACTGTCCATCCGTAAATTTGTTTTAAGTACCGTATCCTGTTGTACTGCATCTTTTATGTCTTCTATCTGTGGTGCGTCCGGCCTTACATTCAATGTATAATATTGAGAAGTTTCGGCATCGTGTGTATACTGTTCTGTTGGTAATCTAGATAAGCAATTCGCTACTTGTGCTTTTTTATTGTATACAATATTATAATTGTACCCCGACAGAAATAAAGACCAACGAACTAACCTTGGGTGAGCAGACGCTTCTTTCTCAAAATGGGAGTAGTTTTGTTCACATGCAGTTAATTTACCCGACGCACAAGCGACGGTTTCGAAAGTTCCATCCTCCGATTTATTACACAGTTGTACTCCCACACCGTATGGGCTAGCATCCGTTATCATATACACAGGTTTTTTTGGATCGAATATATGAATTCTATTTGCTGTAACTATTAGTTGTTTGATTTCTTCGAACTGCTGTTGATGCTGTTCATTCCACTCCCATTTAACTTTTTTTGTAATAGCTCATGCATGAGATTTAGATGTTTAGAAATGTTCGGTACGTGCTTTTGAAAATACATTACCATACCCAAGAATGATCGTAACTGCGTAATGTTGGTAGGAGGAGGGCAATCTACAATAGCTTGTTGATACTTTTTTATCGGAATAACCCCTTTGCTTGAAATTTCATGTCCTAGGTATTCTACAGCATTTGCAAAAAACTGGCATTTGGCTAATTTCACTTTTATATTACGTTCCCTAAATCTCTGCAACACTATAGCAGTATTTCTTATACATTCCTCAATATTTTTACCTCCAATTATAACATCAAGAAATGCATGAGTGAAAGGCAAATCTCCCAAGACGGTGTCCATAAAGCGTTGAAAAATAAAGGGTGACGAACATAATCCAAATGGCAATCTTCTAAATACCTAAATAAACCCCAAGGTGTATTCACCACTAGTAGTTTTTGAGAGGCGTCATCTAATTCCAATTGCAGATACGCCTGATTAAAATCGAGGACAACAAACACGCTAGATCCCTGTAGTTTTGCCAATATATCTTCTAATGTAGGTAGTGGATATGACATATTTCTAACAAAACGATTAACGGTGACTTTAAAGTCAGAACATAGTCTGATTTCCGCTCCCTGTTTCTTCGGAGCCACCACCATCGGTGTTGCCCATTCGGAATATGTCACCGGTTCAATTATGCCTTGTAGTTGAAGCTTATTCAAACTACTTTTTACTTTTTCCTCTAAACTGTACGGTATTATAAAATTTCCTAAATATGGGGACTGCTTCAGAATCCACTGATACATGCACTTTATAATCCTTAATTGGTGTTTGTATGTCATCTTGAAAAACATCCATATATTGATTGACTAACTCCTTTTGGTACAATTCCAATGTACTATTATTCGTTTCTATTTGAATATTACTAATAAATCTATTTTCAAACAATTGTTTCCAATTGGGCCATAACATTTGGATACCGCTTCTACCTAATAATGTGTGTCTTAATTGCCCTTCGATTATATGAAAATCCCATCCTCGTTGCCAAATTTGTTTAAAAATATATTTAAAGTAAGAGAGTGTAATACGCATTCAGTACGTTAGCCCGCTGAGAATGGCCGTAAGATAAGATTAGAGTAGATCGCATTAAGTTACTACTAGTCCCATAATACTATAAAAGTAGTATCGCATACATGACTTATAATTCCTTTTATTTCATTAACCATACTCCGAATAAACATTTAGCTGAGGTACATAAACAAATACTATGCATACCAGAAGTTCCTACATCCAAATCCAATTGTTAATATATAAGATCAGACTGGTAGGTTAGATTCGATATCCATTTTATACACAGAATAGTTTCTACCCTAGTATGTTAGTTGTACAGGACGTCTATCTTACAACAATAGGTTAGTCAGGATCATGTCAATAAATATCCAATACATATATCGTGTAGATTCCAATATTAGTAAGTTAGTTCCAATTAAGTACGTGCACATTACATAAGAGTAGATTTCCAGTCACTACCCATATTGATATCTTCTACACAGCCAAACCTAATATTTGTTGACATTGTTAAAAGTGATGTTTTCTCCACATGCAGTAATCTCATAAAATTTACTAATAACCGAATAATTAGGTATTACCTTCAACAGTAAATCAGTAGACAAACTCCAGGAACATTCCCATACGATTTGCTGTTTGATCTTATCCCTTAATTTACCTAATCTTGAAAAAATACACTATCTTCCATATGTAGTCCAGTCATTTCATTCATTCATTCATTTCGTAACAGCTGCTAAGCATAAAAGTTAATCTCACACAAGTAATATAGATATATCTAAAGTAGCTCCTAACAATTTCCGTGATTTTATCGGTCGTGACGTCATTCCATAGAATCTGAAATATTCAACATAAATTAAAATCTTTAAAATCCATTCCAACAGCCACCATTATTTGTTGATCATTTTTGGTCATAAAACACTACAATTTCATTCGAAAATCATAGATCTAGGCACAATACATCTGAATATATGGTTACTTGTATGCTAGAGATGACATGTCTCGGCTACCATATCCCTCCCCATGGCAACGTGTAGGCTACCCAAAAGCCACCATCATTTGCTAAACATTTTGCTAATGAAACTCTACCGTTTTTCACAAAAATCGTAGCTCTAGGTGTAATAGTTCCGAATATATTGTTGTTTGTATGCTTTAAATCGCATCTTATGGCGGCCATATTGCATTCTTTCATTGCTATAGTCCAAGTCAAACTACCCGGCTGGCTATCTATAACTATATAAACCTACAATTTAACACCAAAGTTATAGCTCTAAGTGAAATAACTCCGAAAATGTGGTTGCTTGTATGCTAGAAATGACTGGTTTCGGTAGCCATTTTGTATTCATCCCTATCAATGGCAACATATAGCAGTACCCAAGTGGCCACCATCATTTGCTAACCATTTTTCTAATGAAACCCTACAGTTTTTCACAAAAATCATAGCTCTAGTGTTATAGTTCGAATGGTTGCTTTATGGTAGAAGTAGCGTCTTCTGGCGGCCATATTGGATTCTACCCTCTGCACAGCTCCAATCGGACTACCATAATGGCCACCATTAATTACAGACTTCTCTGTAGCTTACAATGGTTCGTGGTGTCCTCAAATCTCGCAACGTTAATTTGACTCATTTCCCGACGTCATACAATGATGAAATTTTGCACAGCGACGTAAGTTGGGTGACAATATAATATTCCATTGTTACATTAATATCTGGTGTAGTAAAAAGTCATCCATTATTTTTGTATGACATTGAAGGCTTGACTTACCATAGTTACAATGATCCGATTTAAGTCACATATACGCCGTTTTGTTCGATAACGTGTTGCCATTTGGAAGGTAATATCATGATGCCTCTCTCATAGAAGCTTTTGTCCCTATTGGTAAAAAATTGAGACAGTCGATTTTCACAAGCCTCTTTTGAAGCAATTTTTTCACCAGCAAACGTGTTTGCCATCTACAGGAACAGATGGCAATCACTCGGTGCCAGGTCCGGACTATAAGGTGGATGCATAAGAACCTCCCCACCAAGCTCTCGGAGCTTCTGGCGAGTCACTATCGATGTGTGTGGAATGGCGTTGTCCTGGTGGAACACAATGCCTCTCCTATTGGCCAAAGCTGGGCGCTTCTGGGCGATTGCTGCCTTCAGACGGTCCAATTGTTGACAGTATAATTCCGAGTTAAGGGTTTGGCCGTAGGGGAGCAGCTCATAGTAGATAATTTTCTGCCAATCCCACCAAACACACAGCAAAACCTTTCTGGCCATCAATCCTAGCTTGGTTACCGGCGCACCGCGTTTCGACCACGACCGTTTTCGCGTGGCGTTGTCGTAAGTGATCCATTTTTCATCACCAGTCACCAACCGCTTTAGAAATGGGTCGCTTTTGTTGCGATTCAGCAGCGATTTGCAGATGGAAATTTAGTCCATGAGGTTTTTTTGCGTTAACTCGTGTGGCACCCATACATCAAGCTTCTTTGTGTATCCAGCCTTATGCAAATGGTTCCACACGTTTTTTTGTGCAATGTTTAGCTCTTGGGCAATCGAAACAGTGCTTACATGACGGTCGGACGCGACAATGTCCATGATTTTATCGACATTTTCGACACTTGGCCTTCCAGTGCGTTGTACATCTTTGACGTCAAAATTACCGGAACGGAATCGACGACACCCAAGTTGCGCGTGATTGGCTGTTACAGTATCAGGACCATAAACACTATTCACATTTGCAGCCGCCTGGCTTGCGTTTTCGCCTTTATCGAAGAAAAACTGTAAAATATAGCGTATTTTCTCTTTGCTAGTGTCCATTTTGACGCGCGCTCACACAACACTGAGTCAACTCATCACAACTATCTGAACAGTGTTCGTAGTACACAATCTCATCGTTTGAACGCCTTCTCTTTGAACCCGATCGGACTTATACAACGCGAGATACAGATCACTGAAGCCATCTATTGGCAAAATAATTGATTACTTTTTACTACATCAAATATATTTCCATATATTTATATATTTTAAAAGCATATTTTAATATTTTTAATATGGACTTTTTTATCCCAAAATAAATACTAGCCTGCAACGATGTGTCGCTTGACTGGTTGCAGAACACTTTAGGATTTGGGTCACTAAACATTAGCTTGTGAAAAACTATCTGTACACCGAAATAACTCGAAAAAATAATAAAAAAAGGTTTTTAAAGACATACTTTTCTTAAACAATTAGTACTTAAAATTAAAAAAAAAATTGTTTATGCATTACTAAAAAGAAAAGCATGAGGCGCGCCAATTGAAGAATTTATACAAAGTGACTATACACGAGAGCGCGCTTCATGTCTTTCTTTTTAGTCATGCATAAATATATATATTTTTTTACTTTTTAGTACGAATTATTTTAGAAAAGTATGTGTTTAAAAAATTTATTATTATTATTATTATTAACACTTGCCCCTAACCTACATAATGAGACCATCCACAATATTGTTTCATCAAGCTACATACGAAGGCCCTATTTCTTAGAAGCACTAGAATCGTAGTTCGAGAAATCTTTCGAATGCTTCTGAAGCGACACCTAGAGAAGTGTTAACATACTACTCAATACTCATTTCGAACTCAGATAAAAAATGATAGAGAAACACAAACAAGTTTCCTTTGCACACCCCATATTAAATTTTCTGACTACGACCATTCAATAAGAAATAAAATTTTGATCTTGCGTATGTCTTTAATGTCAACAAAGAGAGAGAAAAGTAGAAGGATCAAAGAAAAGCCTAGAAAAACACATTTGAGAGCGTCATGGGTAAAGCTGGAGGTATTGACAATGAGCTCATTTTTCATGCTATTATGCATGATGAAGTGAAGAAATTGGACAAGCCGACGAATGTGCTATGTTGTGTTACTGCGTTAGCGTACGCAAAGGTAGTGTGTTACGATACATTAAGATTTATTGCGGTTTCTTTCTGCTTAGTTTACTTAACGGGGGTTCAATTCTCGTCTTGTTAGCGACTGCAAGGTGACGACAAGGTAACTGACATTTCTCTGGTCTTTTCAATACAATCTAGTTGTTACGCAGAGTTCTAATGAGGGTGCTTCCTTCTTTGTTATGTTGACTTAGAAACATGAGATTATAATGAGACCTACTTCGTTTTTTATTCTTTTGAAAAACAAAAGGACTTTATAATAACCTGAAAGAGGGCTTTTGTTCTTTCAATTTAACAATAACCGCAACGCAAATTCAGAATGTGAACTTACTTTAGGCAGACGAGAAAAAATAACCTACCCGCAACGCACACCTTTGAATTTTCTTCGGATGTAACAAGAAATCGAAATGTATTAGAGTTAAGTAATAATGTGACATATATTTTGTTAGCCTATATATCAGATAGCCTATAGTCAATAAATAAGTTTGAAATATTAATTAAACTTTTTTTTTTATTTTGCTTATTGATATTTGTATGACAAATACAGTATAGGCCTATTTTCCAATATATATTTTTTCTTTCGAAATTGTGTTTTCCGCTAAAGCCTTTACATAAGTTTGACATGGTTGTAACCAAGTGACCATCCCCGTTGTATCAGTCAATCATCTGTTTACTTCACCCGCGAGTAACGCTGAAAGCAGAGAAGATAGAAGATAGGTCAGTTTCTTTAAGAGGCCCTGCTAGTTTCGGTGTCACCAGGTTGAAAAAAGCTCCATAAATCAAGGTCGCTAAATTCAAATATGAAATCAGTTTATCGCTACCTGTTTCGGTTGAGGGTTTAGGCAGCTTTACATACGAATGAGCAGATAGATCGGACCACAGCCAGAAATAATTCTTGTACACCCTTTTTCACAAAGAAAATTAATGCGCGTTTGATCACTTCTGAACACTTCAAATGTGTAAAAAAATGTGAAGAAACATATTTTTACAAATTAGATTGCATGAATAATGTGTTCTAGTTTCACAGGGAAGAGGAGAAAGTATTGGCGGGGCGAAGATAGAACCAGGCTGCCTCGCTGAAAACCTCTTCCCATAAAACCAAAGTTCAATAGTCAGGCTTTTCGTCATAGATTCAAGAAGACCGATGCAAAAATGAGTAAGGCGATTTTATCAAACATATCGTAAGCAAAATGAGTACCACAAAAAAAAATTTAAAAAATAAAATAAGTATCCACCATGACTTTCAAACTCAAACCTACTCAAACAGCACAAGGATATCGGAACAATATCGACCCAATACTTTGCCAATAACGCGGATATCGATCATGGCTGGCCATTCTAATAAAAATCGATCGATATTGGTGTTGTACGATATTTCGACGTTCAATGCTATTCTTGAAACTATAAAACGTGTTGTACTTCAAAACTTAAAAAAAAAGAAAAAAAATCTTGGAAGAATGGGAAAATAACACGTGTTATACAAAAATAACATTTATAAAACGTCTACATGCTCACTGCTTAAAGTCATGTTGTAAGGAAAGGACTATTTATGTCGCTACATTCCATGTTTGAGTTAATGACGTGCATAATCAACGTGTTTATTTTTGGAGGATGACTCCGTAGCAAAATGACCAAAACAATGGACAACAAATCACAAGGTTTCGGGTTCGAATCCAGTTGCAGAAAAGTGGGATTTTTTTAAAACTATAAATGAAGACGAGAAGGTAAAATACGTGATGGAATAAGAACAGGATGCAACCAAGATATCGTTTTATTTCTAAAACTACTGTAAAAATATGCGTAATTCCTTTTATTAAAACAATAGCGAAAGTTGGTGCTTTCCGATAGCAATCAATGTCGACACAGATCGGAGTCAATATTTATTTATTTATTGACAGAATACAACAGATACACAAATCCAATAACAGCGTTTAATAATAATAATACTAAAAATAGTATCTTACAAATTCTGAGACATTTCGGTTATTAATGATTTGAACATCTTTAAATTAGTGAAATTTATATAACTCGAACCTTCAGACACAAAAAGTAATTGAGGGCAGTCTATTTTGTTATTAAATATTTTATATAGGAACAGCATAACTTGCAGTATTCTTGTATGCTCAAGGCTCATAACATTGAAATTAACGTTAAGTGAGCAGGCACTTTCCCCTCGGGGGATAAATTCCGGTTTCTTTAAATGTTAAATACGTCAAGTATCTTGTTTTAACCCTTTCAGTCTTATAGTGATCGACTTGGGTGGGTGGATTCCATACGAGATTTGCGTGTTCCAACTTCGATCGAACATACGAAGAAAAAATGTTTGAAGGGTTTTTGTTTGCTTGAATCCACGACCAATTCTAATAATGAAGCCCAAGTTCCTACAGGCACCATTTACTATATTGTCAATGTGAGGATCAAACATTAGCCTGGAGTCATACAGAACACCCAGGTCCTTTACAGTTATGGCAATATCGGTAAAAGTGTTTGTTATTCGGCAGTGTTAGTTAGATATTGGACACCAACATCGATCGAAATCGAAAATCACGCGTTGTTTGTATTGGTCGATACTGATGTGCTATTGGGTTATGCATCCCAAATGCAACCAAAGTGAAATGGGTTGCATAAGAATAGGAGAACGTGAAGAGAGAGAGAGAGAGAAACAGCGCAATACTAACTTAATGCTTCGCCATAGAAAATAAAATTTGTCAACATTAGTTGAGAACCAATCGAACTGTCTTGATTGCTGAAGTAAATCAGCGTTGCCAAACCATTTTTTAAATTCAATTTTTCAAATTGCTCTCATTCCGTTATACCTATCTACACCAAACTTAGCATAAACATTACTTGAAACAATAGTAAAATGCTCTTAGTGTTTCCGTCCCTAAACAATGGCTTTTAGTGTTGCCAACCTATTTTCTTTAAAATAAACATTTTCAAATTGTTTATATTGCGTATCAGCTCCAAAATTACCATAAAGGTTATTCGACACAATAGAAAAATACTGTGTGTTCTCTCATCCCGAAGCACCCCAGATGTCAGTGTTGCGAACCTATTTTTATAAAAATGAATGTTTGTGTGTCTGAGATGCTATCAAGACACCTCGCGATTGTTAGTAGAAGCGGAGCGCTTTTTTTAAAAAAAAACATACTTGCTGGTAAAATATATACACCTCTAGACTGAGCTTCAAGAAAATTGTTCCACACCCAAAGCAATATTTAAAAAAAATCAAGAATCCAAAATCCTCGTCAAAATTTTAAAGATTTGAGCGTAGTTCGAAATTAAAACAACGAAAATAAGGTGGATGTAAGCATTTATGACTAGGGCTCCAATTTTAAAAATGCATGCTATAAATATATATACTCTATATCCGAAAAAAAATGACCTTCAAATTGAAACTAAGGTCTGAATTGTAAGTGATCAAACGATAATTAAGGTTGATCAAATCTGATCAAACGAGTGCCATCACCATTTTGATGTAGCGGGCTAACTTCCACGACGTATTTGTATGATCAAACATATTTAAATTGACTCTGGAAAAAAGCTTAAGATAAAAATATGAGCTCTATTCATCGTATCTTTTTTGGCTAACTAGCTACAGATGCTTATCAGAATAATGGAAACACCTGTAGTTGGCAACACGTCAGATGTATGGGTTGGCAGTGGTGTCGTGGCGACCGCAGCGCCGGACTGCTGGTGGTGGTGTGTTAGGTCGGTCTCCATACTACGTCAGGCGTCGTGGAACAGGAGTGTGCAGTGGCTGCAGCAGACGGAGGTAGTGTAAAATGGGAGACCTCTCAGAGTTTCAAAGAGGGCAAATTGTTGGTGCTCGGTTATGTGGAGTGAGTGTGACGGCACTGGCTAGTGTGTTAGGTGTGTCGCCAGGGACAGTGTCGAAGGTGATGACGGCCTACACAACACACGGGAAAACCACATCGGAGAAGCGGAACAGTGGGCGGAAGAAAAGCATCAGTGACAGGGCACGCCGGGTATTAAAGCGCATTGTCACGCGGAACCGTCGTGCCACTGCGGCGCAAGTGACGGAGGAACTCAATCAGCACCTCCCCCAACCTGTTTCGACAATCACAGTCCGCCGCGAATTACATGACATGAACTTACGGGGTCGTGTTGCACGGGCCAAACCTCTTATCAGGGACCAGAACGCTTTAGCACGCCGCAAATGGTGCCGCGATCATGCAACTTGGACCGTTGACGACTGGAAACGTGTGGTATGGTCGGATGAGTCACCATTCACCCTATTCCAAACCACGGGCCGTGTTTATGTGTGGAGAACGCCCAAAGAAGCGTATGATCTGTAGTGTCTCCGCCCAACTGTGAAACATGGCGGCGGCACGGTGATGCTGTGGGCCGCAATATCATGGTTTTCATTGGGTCCTGTGGTCACACTTCGCGGACGCATCACTGCCAACGATTATGTCGCAATTTTAGAAGACCACTTGCATCCTATGGCCCGGATGTTGTTCCCGGACAATGACGCCATATTCCAGGATGATAATGCACCCATTCACACAGCTGGAGTTGTTGCAGCGTAGTTTGAGGAACATCGGGATGAAGTTCAACACCTCCCCTGGCCCGCCAAATCCCCAGATCTCAACATAATTGAACATCTGTGGTCCATCTTGGAAACACGACTCCGGCGACGATTTCCACCTCCATCCTCTCTCACAGAACTGGCCGATGCCCTGCACGAGGAATGGTGTAATATTCCACTTGCTACCATTCACGACCTCTATGCCTCCATCCCACGTCGCATCAAGGCTGTTCTGAAGGCGAAAGGTGGCCCGACACCATATTAATCTGGTAAGCTGCACTTTCGTTCAGGTGTTTCCATTATTCTGATAAGCATCTGTAACTCTAAGGCTTAGGGAACTCGCAAGTTCATCACCGCATTAACAAACGTTTGCCACTGGATTCTATCCTGGGCAATATCAAGCCAATTTTCATCACGAACACCTACTTCTCGAAGATCTCTTCTAATATTTTCCTCCCAACGACGTCTCGGTCTTCCCAATGGCCTCTTTCCATCCGGCCTTCCAACCAGGATAGAATATAATCTTCGTTTTCCCCCCATCCGAGCTACATGGCCTGCCCACCTTAGTCGTCTCGATTTCATTATTTTTACAATATCTGGTGAATCGTACAGTCCGTGGAGTTCTTCATTATGCAGTCTCCTCCACTCTCCAGTCATCTCGTCCCATTTCGGGACGTATATCTTTCTCAAAACCTTATTTTCAAATACACGTAATTTATGTTCATCTGCTAGGGTCGTACTCCAACTTTCGCAACCGTAAAGTATTACCGGCAGAATAACCGTTCTGTATATTTTCAATTTCCATTTGCTTGATATTAATCGCGATGTTAGAAGTTTTTGGACAGAATAGAAACATGCGTTGCCCGATACTAAACGACTTTTTATTTCTTCCGTGACCTAATTTTTGCTTGTTACCTATGCTCCCACGTATTTACCTAGGTAAATTTGTTTACTTTCTCTAATGATCTCATCAATAATTCTTATGTTTTTATGTCCTTCATTCCTTGTGTTTCGGCTTGTTATCATGTATTTTGTTTTATCTATGTTTTCCTGTAGACCTATCTCATCGCACGCTTCTACTAAAACATCGATGTTGCTTTCTAGTGCATCTATATCGTCCCCTATTAAATCTACATCATCCGCGTATACGAACAGATTGAGATACAAGTAGATGTTTCAGTGTTTTTGAATATTGCCAAGAAGGCTAGAATATCACATCAAGAGCTAACAAGGGAAGGGTGACTCAGATCACCCCGAAATCCAACTTCAAATTTCGTACACAAGTGGGTCAGCCACAAGGAAATTACCACAAAAAAACTACCTGCCAGTTTGAACTGCAAGATCTTTGAATAACGGTAAAATTTTGATGCTGTTTATCTTTACAGTGCTTATCAAAAGTTCCGTAACGGCTACATATCTCGGTTAGAACGCGTTTATTGAAAACTTGAAAGAGTCAATAGTTGCAGAAAATCAACAGAGCTATCGAACGGGTGAGTGAGTCACTGAAAATATGTGGAACCTCAACATCAAATTTTCTACACAAGCAGGTGTTCCACCAAGAGATTACTACACAAAAAGCAGGACATATTCTGAATTATTTTTCCATAGATACCGAATCTGCAGTAAAATGTAGGGGTTCCCATTTTAAAAAATCAAAGTTGGGCCCCATGGGGCCAACACAGGGCACCACCACGCATTCCGATTAGCTAGAACGTCCGATATCTCTGTTGATTTTCTGAAACTTTTGTATCTTTAAAATTAAAATAAAAAACTCATTCTAACCGAGATATTTAGCCGTTCCGGAACTTTTGACAAGCATTGTAAAGATTGACCGCGTCAAAATGTTACCCTTTTATTCAAAGTCCTTGCGGTTCAAATTAACAGCTATGTTTTTGTGTGGCCACACTCTTTGTGGGTGACCTCCTTGTGAAGTTGGGTTTCGGGGTGATCTGAGTGAGCATTCCCTTGTAAAAAACAGAAATTAAGAAACAATTCTACTTATAAATCGAGGCACTTGCAATTAGGTATAACCCGACCAGAATATGAATAGACGTGGCAAGTTTTGGAACAACCGATGAACCATGCCAAAACAATAAAGATGCACAGATGCGTTACTACCCTTCGCCTCTCGCTTGAAGTGTTGCCATCCAAAAAATTTTGTTGCTGGTTGTTTTGTATTAACTTTAGCACTAAGATATTAAAAATTACATTACAGTTACAATATATTTATTATTGAGAAGCTATATTTATTGTCCTTGTAATCCACATATGGGAAAAAGATTACAGATGACTTGGGCAAGTTAAATAAAAACTTATATACTTGCCACTCTCGCAACCCACCTCTTGTATCTCTTTAGACAGTTTTCTAGTTTCTACCTTGAGATACGCTAGCAAGACTTTTTACCCAGGCTTCATGGCAGAGGTGTAACTACATATTAGGTCCCCACCCCGCAAGAGAATACCCATGGCCAAAGTTCGATTTGGTCCTTTGAGAGGCTATTGCGAAGGGCTCCCCGCATTGCGGGCTTTTGGACATAGTAGTTACACCCCTGCTTCTTGGTCCAGGCAGTAGCGCCCTGGACTTCGGAGCGGCAATGCGGAGGTACGCGAATGCGACTTTAGAGGCCGGCGCCATCGTGACATTTTGGTCTAGGTTTGTCCTCAGCCACACCAGGTGAATGCCGGGAGGATACCTTCGTAAGGTGCTGGTAGACTACCTTCCCTCCTCTTCATTACAAATACTTCACGAAGATCCCTTCTTATATTGTCCTCCCAACGTCATCACGGTCTTCCCACAGGTCTCTTTCCCTCCGGCTTTCCAACCAAGATGGAATATAATTTTCGTCCCCCCCCCATCCAAGCTACACTGCATACCCACCCAAGTTGTCGTGATTTCATTATTCTTACAGCATCGGTGGATGAAGTATTTCAACTTGTGTACTTTCTCTATGTTCTCGTTCTTAGTTGTTATGTTCTTAGCCACACTTTTGTTAATAAAATATAATTTTGGAAGGTTAGATGCATAATTGTACAACAAAGTAAATAAACGGACTGAAGATATAACTGAAAGATTGTTTGAACGCTATACAATTCCATGCCCCTTGACGGATTAGAATAAAGTTATGGTACATATATTCCTTAGTACCGAGCCACCGTAGCTCAGTGGTAGAGCGTTGGCGTAGCATTCGGGAGGTTACAGGTTCGACTCCAGCGGACGACTATACTGACAGGATTTTCGAGGGTTTTCCTCAGTCACACCAGGCAAAATCCGGGATGGCACTTTCAACGTAGGTCGTGGCCGACACCTTCCCGAATCCTTTCTTCTCCTACGGCCTACGCCTTAGATGCCTAAAGGCCATAAATGAAATTCAAAAAAATATTCCTTAAACCCTAGAGAGATTAATTATGGCATTAAAAAGTTACCCCTTTCCCCCAAAGGGGTTAAACGTGGATGAAGTGCAACTCGGAAACCACTGGAGTTAGAAATTTGATATTTCACATGAAAATACTTTGTTTCAACTCATTACCAATAGCTATCTTAATTTTTTATTCAATATCCCCGGTGAGGGGGTGAAAACCTCTTAAAGAGTGGAACATGAGAAATCGAAAATTGTTAAAGGTTAGAAACTTGAAATTTGGAATGGGTATTCTTTAGGACAAAGAACAATAAATGACAAATGTTACAAGTCGACAAGTCTGCACTGTGACTTCCAGATGCAACGACCTTGAACCTTGGAGAAGTAGCTTTGCTTTCCGCCCCAGTGATTCCCTTTCGCGTAAAACATGCTGTTAAGCCCCTAAATGATATTTCGACCCCTCCCACAATTGCTAGAAGGAAGCAGTCAGCTTCAATAATGAGACAATAGTAATCTCACACAAAAGCAAGTTTCAAAGTTTTAAAAGAGTATGTTTTATGGTATACTTTCCCGACTACACCTTTGGTAACACTGTTTATGTCCCTTGCAAGACTTCAGCTGCAGCGTGTAAACAACCACTAGCGACCTCCCCCTCGCGTCTATTCCTACTCTGGTCGCCTTATACTTAAAACAAGCGAAAGTGATGTTTTTAGTGAAAACCACTGCTTTACATTACAGAGGTACTGGCTAGTTCATTACTACTATTATTGCTACTGCTACTACTGCTATTACTACTACCACCACCACCACCATCACTACTACTACTACGAATAAGAATAATAAGAAGAAGAAGATTGGGATTTCAGAGCAGAAGAACGTAGCTAACGATACAAGAAACCTTAATAAATTTTGTAGACAATGGATAATTGATGTAATAGAAGATGTTGCACGCATATCATTGAAGGTTTTCAGCTGGAACAATATAAAGAGTGCCATTTTTCTTTACACTTTTCAAATAAGAAGTACTTAATATGCTGTTAGATTTTGCCTTCCATTAAAAATTCTTTGGTGTATGAACCTGAAGCACTTATGAAAAAAAAACACACCTCGCATCAGACAACTCTTCGAATAGTAGTAAAGCGTTAAGCTTGCCACTTAAGTCATCTGCTTGGATGAATTTTCTCTAATGAAGTCATTTAAACCCAATTGCTGTTGAAATGAGAAAACAAAAAAAGCAGAAGAAAATGAAAAGAAGATAAAGAAGACAACCGTTTTCATTTTACGTATTCTGTGCACACGCTTATTAGATTTCTCATTTACCGCATGTTTAATCGCTGTTAGGTGCCAGTGATGGGCACCTAACGTGTCATTTACCCAAGCTATTGGCGTATATGCATACTTTTTCGTCCATGACTGTTTACATAAGACAGTATAAGCATTTGTAAGTAAGGGATGATCAGTGCAAATATAACAAATATCTTAATCGAGATTTTTCCTAATATATTGCTGGTAAACTTCAAATGCATCTCTTGCGCTCACTATATTATTTAACACTCATTTTCATCTGCACGGTGAAGAGGGCACAATAGCTTAATCATTGAACCAGTAACAACAGGCATTCTTTTGGGAACGGAACAATACCTGAGCTTTCTTAAATCATACGTTGCAGAGTATATTTGAATTCTAATAAGGATATATGCATATATATTACTTCATTCACCATACATATCGGAATTCGAGTTACTTCCCAGAAGCAACTGTGCTTTGATGGCTGTTTGGTATGCACGTAAATGTGATGCGTTGTTCATTTTGAGAACGAAATAATAAATATTGAGTTCTTTACAATAAGCCAGTACAATACACCTATGATCAGGTGTAACTATGCATGGCAAACAGGAACTGTTTTCGTTATTTAAAGGGAAAATTTTATTACCGTGTACGATCAAGTTGCTATTACTCTTGCACGATTTCTGACCTTCGATACTCTCTACTTTCTTCAACACTGTTCTATGATACAAATGATACATTTATATAATTAGAAGTAATATATAAATTAAAGTGGTTCGATACCAGAATTTCTCGATATTCGATACGGGTACTTATTTGGGTTACAAAAAAATAATCTTTCATGCACATTTCCCTTCTGTCCCTGTAGGTTTCATATCTAATTAAAAGTAATATAGATATGCTTCGATACCAGAATTCCTCAATGCTGGATACCGATACTTATTTCTGACCTTCAGTACTTGGAACTTTCTTCAACATTGGTGTACTCCACACAGCGCATGTACATTCTTCTAATATGCTAAGAATATCCCCATGGGGATTGGAATATCCCAAGGATATTCTACGATATTTTTTATTTATGCGTAGACTATTATCCTAGTATATCCTTATTTGATCCCAAATATTCTGGATCCCATATCGTGGATCTAAATAGGATATCCCTGGGATAGATATATTTACGTGGGACAATGAAAATGATGCTTCTGTAATCAAAAGTAAGATATAAATATAATGTTTTCTTTCGTTTAACTGTTCTACTGTATTATCTTCTTCTATCGTAAATATTTACAATAATTTGGTATAATTTGATCTTAAACATGCAATTCTTTATCACTTTTTTTTTAGAGAGACAAGAGTGGAAGCCGTCTTTTTAAAATTTGAAACTGTTAAAGTTAATACTTCTTTCACTTAGTAGGGTATATCAAAATATAAGAAAACAAATGATATCACCTAAAAATACTGGATGTTATAGGTTTTTGTTAAAGAACACTATCATTCCCGCCCCTTCAGAATCAAGTCAGCTTTTGTAACGCTCACGCTCTCTCTCTCTCTCTCTCTCTCTCTCTCACACACACACACACACACACACACACACACCCACACACACACACACACACACACACGCACTTAGCCACCGAAAATATTAAGAAATCAAGTATATGGTGTTTTTAAAGGGTAGGTTCTTTCCCCTCTTTCTTCACGCACATTTGAGTGATAGTACAAATTGTGCGTCTTCTCATTTTATGGAGGTATGTGGGTATCCGTATGTGTGTGTGTGTGGCTGAAGAGTAGTGAATTACTGAAAGAACGACGTTTTACAGGACCCGTAAGCCAAGGGACAGGAGGGAAATCGACACTGAAGAAAGAATTAAAACCGCTTTCCCTGAAACTTGAGACTTGGAGATTCATTTAGGTGCAGCAGAGATCATACCAGGTGTCGAAGGTCTAAAGAATAATAAAATTTCTCACCAACCCATCCTTTATTTTCAGTAGGCTTCTCTCCCACAACTAGGACATTTCCTTCATACTATTTTTCTTTTGAATATTCAAGAATCTTTTCGTCGCAGTATTATATTCACATAAATAAATTTATTGTTCGTATTTTGCTTAATCTGCATATTTTCTTCAACATAACACAAATTTAGCGCGAAAGAAACAAGTGTAGGATGGCGTGAGGGGGAACAAATCGGACACTTTCCTGTCTCGATTTTTTATGTGTGCAAGAATGCTTTCATTCAGTACTAAATATTTCTTAAGACGTTAAGAATTTCTTCTTGTACACTTCCAGAATTTTATATCTCAACAACTAGAGATGGGTCAACACCAGAATTTTTAGATAAACCTGATAATTATTTCTAACCTTCGATACTTGATATCCAATACTTTTCTCATAATATCTTTCAATATATTAAATAATAAATACATTAATTAAAATGTAAGCATATTGCTTTCCTATAATTTATCATTTAACTCTGTCCTGAATCATAGATGCTTAAAGGACAAAAATAAAATTCAAATTCAAGAAGCTTTAAGATGTAAGTTATAGACCTAACGTTCTCCAATGGGTATATTTTCAAAGAAAGACATTAGTCTCAAAAAATTTCCAAGTATCGAAAAAGTATAGACTTCATTAGTTAAAGTATCGATCGATACCGATATTTTGGAAGTATCGGTGGTATGGGTAATTTTGGTAACTTATGAATTTGGTAGTCACGATTATGTTAGTGCAATGCTTGTGAAAATCCACCAATATCCATGTCCAAGGTGGGATTCGAACCCGCGATCTTGAAGACGCTGGCCTAACGATTCAGACCACACCGACTACTTTGGACGGCTCATATATTTAAACAATTTTTATTGATTGA
Source organism: Lepisma saccharinum (assembly GCA_022664845.1). Taxonomy (NCBI): domain Eukaryota; kingdom Metazoa; phylum Arthropoda; class Insecta; order Zygentoma; family Lepismatidae; genus Lepisma; species Lepisma saccharinum. Next base: position 8,806 of record JAGDQP010024371.1, on the reverse strand, counting down.
TTTTTATTTATACTATCAAAACAGAGATGGAAATCTTGATTTGAAAGAAAGCCGTTGCGTTGCTTGATGAGCGCTTTCACATTTTATCGCTTAGTGAAGACCGGAAGGATGATAAAAAATCGACGCATTCTGGAGTCCTGAGCTCGACAATCCTTACTGAGCTTTTCCCAGGAATTTTTCTGTCACACCAGGCAATGCCGGGATGTTACCTAAAAAGTAGACCCTAGTCGACTCCTTTCCGTATCCTTTCCCCCCCCCCACCCTATCCCGGTCTGAGTCGTAAGTGGCTAAAGGTCATAAATAAATTTAAATTAAAGTAATAGAAAAGTATTAATTATTGTTCATGACGTTGGTAAATTTTAAACCTCACATTTATCTAATTGAAATTGTTAGGTGTTTACATAAACGCGAAGTGTGGCTACTAAATTAAAAAGATTGAATTTACCTCAAAAGAGAATTGCGCTAACGGCAATATAAAGTCACACCCTAGGATACAGCTGCTGTTGATCTATAAAGATGGCCACTCCACTCTATGTTTGTCCCTAGGAAGAACAACTATTAGTGATCCTTTATTTGTGTGAATGGTCGAAATGTGTAACAAGAGCCGAAATCCATCGCAGCTTCAGTATAATGTGTGGAGAGGGTTTTACCTGTGTTAGGTGTGTACGAATGGATTCATAAGTTCAAATATTGTAGGACGAAAACGAACGGAGCAGGATACCCATACACTACTGATGGCATCATTGAGCAAGTCCAGCCAATGGTTCTGACGAACCAATGAATATCGATGAAATGGATGGCTCTGTATCAAAACGGACTATGTCAACAAACAGTTTTATGGAAACTTAGTTTTAAATTTAGCCCCAATTATTAAACAATAAAGAAAAGTGGCCAGTTTACACACACAAAAAAAGTCCTTTTGTCCTTGTACTAGAAAAAGCCACCAACAAAATCACCAAATTACCCAGCAGTTTTCAAGAAGTGACTTAGTCCGATTTGGCAAGAGACCATCCAAATGGAAAATCAGAGGGAAACTTCTCATGGTACTACAAGTTTGTCCACAACAGGCCTAGCTTTAATAGTCTGTGTAAGAAGGGTCTCAAAACTATTCACAGAAGAGTACAAGTTCATGTATTCATCTGTCAAGCTGTCGCGGCCACCGGGGCCGGCTTTAGCCCGGTGCAGTGTCAATGATTGCCCAAATGTCTCGAAAATGGTGTGCGACATTGTCAGTTTGCATAATTAAATTTTTCAGTTATCTTAATTGTTTATAATAATCTTTTAATTAAAATTAAAATGTTTTAAGAATCTAATAACCATTTGAATAGTACGGTACAAAACTATTTCATGTGTATGTGTAATTAACAATGACATATTAATATATACTATAGTTTATTGTACATGGCAGTATAACCTGGCAGAGCAGGTCATACAATGTAATTATCGCCCATATAATTCATTTTATCTTATCTTATCATACAATGTAAATCATAACAAAGCACAAGTATAGTGTGCACCAGCCAATAAGTTGTAGGTTATTTAATTAATGATTACACCTACATCCAGCGAGGGAATCGCTGTTTTCCCTTGACAGTGTGAGATATATACCATCTCTTAGCAAAAGCGAGAGATTGGGCAAAAAGGTTAAAAAGTCTCTTGAAGGACCCCTCCTGATAACCTGTCTCCTGTATAAAAAGACATGCACAAGAGAGCTGTAGCCTATTTAACACGAGAGGATCTCCTGTGAGCAAAAAAATACTTTTCTATTAACGAGAGACCACGTGAGTTGGTGCGTCAATCTCTTATAGCTGCATCCAAAATATACTTCTCACAGAGAGGCTCGAGAAAGAAATGAAATTACCTGTTGTACATAGTCTCTTACAAAATAGTCGCCCTCGGAATCCACGTTAGTGTATTCGACAGTAGTTCGCAAAAGGTACGCCACCAACGCGGTGTCAAAAATCAGTACCCATTTCATTCACCAAAATCCGAACTTTGTATTAGTTTCCAGCCGCATTTGTTCTAAAAACCTTCTTGGCCTAACCCACCGCAGTAGTCTGTGGCTACTGGTGTTCGGAGCACGGCACCTAAACCGTTACAAAGCGTCAGCGTTTGCTGAACTATTATACTAATGAAACTGAAACTTTTCCATGTATTGCGTCCACTTGAAAGTCCCTTAAGAGGTCGCCGATTAACTGCGAACTAAAACCTGCATTCATGACTTAGGAACCTACCAAATATAGCATATTCGCAAGGAAAGTGACACAAACTCAATTTTTATATATAAAAAAAAGTGTAGTGTTGGCTAAAAAGCATTAGAGCCATTCTCATTTGATAAAAATGTCACAAGTCTATGTACAGCAATGGCCGGTAGATAGCAGAAATATCACTGTTCCGATTGACGGATTTTGTGTTTATCATCTCAAACATCAATTTTTATCTGCTCTTGCAAAATTTTACTATTTTGAGTTGTGACACTTCTCTTGCAAACGTGCGATATATTTTTTCCGACGGTATATACAGACTTCTGGAATGTTGAAAAAAGTGTATTGTAAAGCAAAGAGACAACATTGAAAGATGATGTACTTTTTTTTCTGTTGCTCTAATAAATTATAGAAACGCTGTGTTTTACTTATTGACTTTAGTATTTTCGAACTAACCACCCCAATCCTTACACAATGTTTATCGCTTGACGTCACAGATTTGAAAACACTTCCGAAACTTTCAGGTACTGCTTTCAGATAATCGATTACTGCAACCTGGAAGTACTCTATTGTTCCGCATCGCTTTCCTTTCACGTTCTCTTTTCATCTGGGGAAACAATAAATGAGTTGTGACTTTGCAAAACTCGCCTTCTCCATCATAATGAATTTTAGAAGAACTGAAAAATATATATATTTATTTTTCTTATTTACTACACAAAACTTTGCTTGTATATTTATATGACTCTTAAGATTGTTCTGTAATATATCTGGTGTAGTAAAAAGTAATCCATTATTTTGCCAATAGATGGCTTCAGTGATCTGTATCTCGCGTTGTGTAAGTCCGATCGGGTTCAACGAGATGGCGTTCAAACGATGAGATTGCGTACTACCAACACTGTTAAGATAGTTGTGATGAGTTGACTCAGTGCTGTGTAAGCGCGCGTCAAAATGGATACTAGCAAAGAGAAAATACGCTATATTTTACCGTTTTTCTTCGATAAAGGCGAAAACGCAAGCCAGGCGGCTGCAAATGTGAATAGTGTTTATGGTCCTGATACTGTAACAGCCAATCACGCGCAATTTTGGTTTCGTCGATTCAGTTCCGGTAATTTTGACGTCAAAGATGTACCACGCACTGGAAGTACAAGTGTCGAAAATGTCGATAAAATCATGGACATTGTCGCGTCCGACCGTCATGTAAGCACTGTTTCGATTGCCCAAGAGCTAAACATTGCACAAAAAACCGTGTGGAACCATTTGCATAAGGCTGGGTACACAAAGAAGCTGATGTATGGGTGCCACACGAGTTAACGCAAAGAAACTTCATGGACCGAATTTCCATCTGCGAATCGCTGCTGAATCGCAACAAAAGCGACCCATTTCTGAAGCGGTTGGTGACTGGTGATGAAAAGTGGATCACTTACGACAACGTCACGCGAAACAGTCGTGGTCGAAACGCGGTGCGCCGGCGCAAGCGGTGCCCAAGCCAGGATTGACGGCCAGGAAGGTTTTGCTGTGTGTTTGGTGGGATTGGCAGGGGATTATCTACTATGAGCTGCTCCCCTACGGCCAAACCCTTAACTCGGAACTATACTGTCAACAATTGGACCATCTGAATACAGCAATCGCCCAGAAGCCCCCAGCTTTGGCCAATAGGAGAGGCATTGTGTTCCACCAGGACAACGCCAGGCCACGCACATCGATAGTGACTCGCCAGAAGCTCCGGGAGCTTGGTTGGGAGGTTCTTATGCATCCACCTTATAGTCCGGACCTGGCACCGAGTGATTACCATCTGTTCCTGTCCATGGCGAACACATTTGCTGGTGAAAAATTCGCTTCAAGAGAGGCTTGTTAAAATCGACTGTCTCAATTTTTTGCCAATAGGGACAGGGCTTCTATGAGAGAGGCATCATGATATTACCTTCTAAATGGCAACACGTTATCGAACAAATCGGCGCATATGTGACCTAAATCGGATCATTCTAACTATGGTAAGTCAAGCCTTCAATGTCATGCAAAAATAATGGTTTATTTTTTACTACACCAGATATTAATACATTCGAAATATATTTAGTATGATAAAAAGTTGTTTGAAATTTGAAAATAGCAAATTTTGTGGCGGAAACATCAAGAAGACAAGTTTTGCTGTGGAATTTTTGTTAGGAAAGAGTAACAAGGATAAAAAAATCGGTATGAATTGCCAAGTTTTAATACAATTTTTTGTACACACATATAAACGAGTGTTATGTTAATGAAAAAAAGGCAAAATACAAACAATTCCACCTCTCGACGCCTTCTAATATTGTCATAACAAAAACGTCTCGGTCTTCCCAATGACCTCTTTCTCTCCCGATTCCCAACCACGATAGATTGCATTCTTCCTTTTTTCCCATTCGAGCTACAAGGCGTGCCGACCTTAGCAGTCGTGATTTCATTATTCTTGTAATGGCGAGTGAATCATACAGTCTGTGCTGTGGAGTTCTTCATTATGCAGCCTCCTCCAATCTCGGATCATTTCGACCTGTTTCTGCCCGTATATCTTTCTCAAACGCTTATTTTCAAACACATAATTTATTCTTATTTGCCAGGGTCGTACTCCAACATTGGCAACCATAAAGCGTTACAGGCAGAATAACGGATCCGTATATTTTCAATTTTAGATTTCTTGATATTTTTAACTTTATTCATTATTATTACATTCTTTTCTTTAGTTCACAATGGTTCGTTGTGTCTTCAAATCTGGCAATGTTAAGTTAACTCATTTCCCCACATCACACAGTGATGAAATTTTCCACAGCGACGTAAGTCGGGTGACAATACAATATTCTATTGTTAGTTTCATATATTTCTACATCTCAATATATATATATTTTTTAAAATATGGACTTCTTTATACTAAAAGAAATACTAGCCTGCAACGATGTGGAGTTTTGATTGGTTGCAGAACACGTTAGGATTTGGGTCACAAAATATTAGCTTGAGAAAATGTATCCGAACAGCAAATTAACTAAAATAAATAATAATTAAACTTTTTAGACTTTCTTTTCTTAAACAATTCGTACTAAAAAGTAAAAAATAATTTTGTTTATGCATGACTAAAAGATAAGCATGAGGCGCACCAATTCAAGACTTTATAAAGTGACTGAATATGAGAGAGCTTCATGCTTTTCTTGTTAGTCATGCATACATATACTTTTGTTTAATTTTAGCTTTGATTTATTGATAACTGACAACCATTCTCCTAATATAACTTACAGCAGAGTAAGAAAAGCAGATTGGTCCAGAGCCATACTAGTCATATGACAATACCCATAATTCTAACAGCCAACGAGCCCTATGACTGGTCAGGCTGGATAAGGCACGTTTTGAAGCGGCACAGTGTAAAACTATAGCAAGTTTTGCACCGACAAGCTAATGATTTAATATCCTCATTTACTATTATTTATGGTCAGTTTTAAATAAGATGATTACCATTCTCGAAAAGAGCACCTCAAACACCATAGAATCGAAGTCTTAACTCCATTAAAAAAAGTGGATATGGAGAGTTTTGCGAAGTCACGGCCTTACATAATATATAATCAGGAATTCCACAGGAGTTTCAGTTTTGGGTGTATAGTCAAAATTGGGAGGGTGTAAGTGAAGTTTTGCACGGTTCCTGTCGATCTTTTTACTGTAAAAATATTAAAATTGGGATTCTCTAGAGGATTGGGGGGTTACATCCCCCAGGGTTTGATCGAATCACTGCATATAATACATAATTTATCTATCATGACGCCAGACAACATCTATATCCTTCTTTGCTCTGTGATGACGTTGAACAGGTACAAGAGTCATTGATTCCACAAGCAAAATACGCACATTGCCTTTCCTTCCACGGTCGCCATTTTTAATGTTTTGTTGCAATGTATGATAGTACTGCAGTATTGCCAATTGCACGGAAATATTTCTTGAGCTATTGTTGATGTTGCTCCTTGTGGACTCCAATACACTTGAACTTATATATTTAATTTAATTTATTTTTATATTTCATTTTATTTAATTTGTACAGTGCCAAGAGATTAAAGAAAGGTAATATTGGTGATACATACATATATTAATATGCACAAGATTTTTGAGTAGTTGTTCTACAATGTAAGTCACCACTGCGTATAAAATATGAGAAATCTTCAGTAACGTCGCGGACTTCGAATCGGCAATCGGTAAGTACGCAAGTTCGAACCACGTGGCAGACCATTCTGACTAAGATTCTAATGGGTTTCCCTCAGTTTCATGATATCTTAAGTAAAACTCTGGGCAATACCTTCCCCATCCTGTACCTGTCTGAGCTAAAGATGTCAAAATACCATAGATCAACTCAATTCTATTCTCGAATCTCTTAACAGACTACAAACCTCGAGTCACACGATTTGTGAAGACACATTGATAAGTTCATGTATGCTCTGGCGAATGACAAGTTCCTTTAATTAATATTCTTTAATGACTGCTTTTAGTCCTATGTAAATGTCAAGGTAGACTTGTTGCAAACAAAATAAAATTAAATTAAAAATAAAGTATAAAGATACATGAATTTAATTGAAACTTTGTGGCACAGACTACAAAGAGAACAACACAATTATAATCTAATATGAAAGTCATATTCAATGTGTTTTGAATGTACTTTTTTGCAAATGAATGGGGGAAATATCATTAACTTCTTCGACAAAATACACACAAAACCAAACACAACGAAACACTTAATCAACCTCGTAAATAAATGTAAAAGATTACTTCTGTCTACAGACAACATGCAAAAGGACTAAACCGGATCTTTTTCATCGTTTTCTAACCTGACAAGCCAAAGTTGATGACGTCGAAGAATGCAATTACGGTTGGTATCATTTCGTTCTAATCGGTAATGAAATCAACTTCGTTTCACATAAGTGATCTTTCATAAGTAGAAAAAGAAAAACACCTGGCCTTTTATTATGTTACATGTTATATAAGGTGTTGGTTGTCTAGGCGGAGATTCTTACAAATATTCTACCCCCTGCCTCGAGCCTTCATAATGCATGTGGGATCCACTTGAACTCATCAACCAGGGCACATTTATATCTGCAATTTATAGTTGGGAGGTGTCTTGACGTCTTCAGGCACTAAATCATAGCTGCTATAGTGGGGCATTATCTTGATAGCTCGTGGAACTTCAGCGGGGGAGGGGGAAATTGAATAAAGAAAAACGAAAGAGAAGGATGGAGATATTCATCGTTCGCAATTCTGTCTCCAAATATAAGAATAACATTTTATGATGTATTTATGTTGACTGTTCTCACATTTGCTAGATTCGCTATCAATGTAGACCTTTAAGAATGATCACGAAAACTTTCATTCTTTTTCATTTTTTTTTCTAACTCGCGGATACTTTAAAACGAATATTTAATTCATATTTCTAACTGATGCCAGTTTTTTCCTTCTTCTTTTGTACGAAATTAATCGTGTGACTATATATTACAACAATCCATGTTCATTTAACCGTGTACTTCAGCTTAGTAATTTCTCTATAAACTTAATTATAACGTGACCTTAGCAATAATAATCTATACCTTATAATTATTTTAGTTGGAGTTGCTGATAAAAAATGTTCTACAAAATTTCTTCTTTTCATTATTATTATTATTATTATTATTATTATTATTATTATTATTATTATTAGTGGTGGTAGTAGAATAGTAATCTTAGGTAACAACTCTACAAACTATACCGTTACCGCCCGTATATTAAATTTTATCTTATCTGTAAACCGTATTTAACAATGTGACATTGAAGAATATAATATTTTTTTTTATTTATTTGAGAATAAGTTCCCAATGTTGACCATTTTACATAGAAACATTAACAGAAATTAACAACAACAAAAATATAAATAATATGTACAACAACGTCAAGATAACAATATTTACAAATACAATTTGTTTCTCTGAGCCCTAAAAGTGCTCTCAGAGGCAAAACTATCAAGTGTCTGTGTGAGACAATTATATTTCGTAGCTATCCTATTTATGAGTGACCTTTGAACCTAGTTTATTCTGGGTTTGTTTACATAAACGAGGGGTATATTTCGGATAAGTACACGAAAGCTGATTTGTGACAGTAAGGTCTCACATTGAACATTGTCTTGAACAATTTTGTGCAAGAAAAGATAACCAATGCTGCAACGAGCTCGAGTTACTTTTATATTCAATATTTTCATTAAATCCGCATTAGAGAACGCACGTAATTCGGTAACTCTGGCTCTCACTATAGCAACAAAGACATTTATAACAGATTCTAGCTTAATAAGATGCGTGGAGCATGCCATGGACCATATAGACGAGCAATATCCAATAGTAGGTGAGACATAGGACTTGTAAAACAAGTTAAGTGCAGACTGATTTCGAATTTCTTTGAAGGGATAGAGCAAACCTAGTTTCGTCAGAGCACTTCGAGTAATATAAGTAGTGTTCAGAAAAAGTGAACTTGCTGTCAATAACAACACCAACACGGAGAAAAAAGTTCAGTTGCAAGCAGTCACATGTTCAGTTCCAGATGAACTTGCCGAACGCACGGCAATGGCAACTGAACATATTTAG
>JAGDQP010024370.1:0-28035 GCA_022664845.1 Lepisma saccharinum | reverse complement strand
TTATAAACAATTGTTCCTCTCTCAACAAGATACTTTTCTACATGAATATATGTTTCATCGTTTGCTCGAATATGCATTTAACTATTAGTCGCGCTTCAAGGAAACAGTATATAGTTTAACATTTTAATATTGTTTAAGCAGAAGGTGCGGCTAAAATATGCCGTTCCTACATAATGCGTGAACATGTTTTTCTTAAAGAAACCTTACCATGGATACTATAATCACACTGTATTTCTATTAAAAGGTTATTGAATTGTTGATCTAGTATATCTTTATCAGATTAAAAAGCCAGTCCAGTGGTTGAGGCAATAATGTTGCGGATTCCGGATCGGCAATGGGTAGGCATGTTGGTTCGAACTCCGCCCCGAGCATCCTTACTGAGGTTCTCCACAAGTTTCCTTAGTTTCACATGGCGAATGCCGTGATGGCACTTTAAATAAAGCACTGCGCAATACTTCCTTATCTTCTACCTACCCTAATCCTGGCCTAAGCCAAAGATGTCAAAATGACATAAATAAATTTTAAAAAAATCCCTTTCGGTAGGCATACAGGCTGAGGTAGATATCGAAGTTTTTTTTTCAAATCTACCGAAAAGAAAAATCAAATTGAAAATACAGGGATATTTAATTAACTCTGGAAAGGATTGATTAAAGTTGTATACGTGTTGTATCGCAAAATGTCGGCACCTTGTTTCTACAAACGTATCGAATACTGATTTCAGTGAATGTCAATCGTACACATTTCATTGAACTACTTAAAGAGCATGTAAATTAACTAGTGCCATCTTTCAATAAATGAGTAAACTACATGCTAATTTCAGCTACATTACCAATGTCTCTATTTTTCTGCCACCTATTATTAAATAAGTAAACTACATGATTTGTGACATTTTGTGATTTCAAATTTAAGTATATTGCAATAAGCAAGTGGTTAATAAATTATTTTAACTATAGATACCTCTAAACATAAAAGTTATTAGTCATCCATTACATATGAAAAATAAAGAATTACTCATGGTTAATTTCAGAAAGCTTAACAGATATCTTAATTTCTCTCATTTCGAAAGTGGTGCAGAAAACAAAACGTTATACGCGATTGGATAATTAGAGTAGTGGTAACGAGCTCGATAATAATGCGGTAGGTTGCTGGATCGATCCCATCCAGATTACGTTTTGTTTTTAAGCTTTTATTATTCGTATATTTTGTATTTATTTATCAGATTAAACAACAGGGATACGGATAAGTTTATTTAGCCCTGAAAAGGGTTGATTATAAGTAAATTTAGTAACGCGACCAGTTACCACGTGCTTCAATTACAGCACGAAGCCTTTGTTCCATACTGTTGACAAGATCTTCACAAAATCCTTCTCTTTCTGCTACCTCTTCCCACGCTTCGAGGACTAAATCCCAGAGAGCATTTGGAGTTGTTGGAGGAGGCCAATTTTACCTCAGTACTCGCTTGACCTCAGACCACACATGTTCGATCGCATTCAGATCGGCTGCGTGAGCAGGCCAATCTAAAACGTGAACATCATGTTGTTCCCTAAGCCAGCGTAGTACTGGTTTTGATGTGTGGATGCATGCCCGGTCATGTTGCATAGTGATTACTTCACATGGTTGAAGGTCACGGACAAATGACAGCATTACATTATCAAGGATATGTATATACTGCTCACCTTTTAAATGACCTTCAATCCTGTGTAAGAAACCTAATCCCTGGGCAGACATCCAACCCCACACTCCCACACTAAATAGGCTGACAACATTAGTAAGTGAGAATGTTTGGCATCGTATACTCTCTCAGTATGTTTGCATTGCGTCGAATAATGTTAATGTCAAGTTTGGTACAGGTAGGTAGGTCTAACTGATGGAAAGAATTTGAACAATTGATTTTTATAGAAAATGGGCTGGCAATACTGAACCACTGCACCAATCAAACGGTTCCAGGGGCTCTCAGCTGGTCTAAGACTTTTCCAACGACATCTCAAGCATCTTCTACAACTTGTAGTTCCTGAGATTTAATTTCTAGCCAAGGGTGGACGGACTGACACCATGAGCGGGAATAGAAGGTCCCTTTTGCTATAGTTTTGCTACTAAGGGACCGAAAGCAGCGTTATCCGTGGAAGTAGTATGTAGTGGTAGAAATAGTAAAGCATAGGCCACAGAAATAAAGCCTATGTAGTAGGCCTTCACTGTTCAAGTTTTTTAATAGGATGGACGATAATCGTATTTTAATTTCAGCGATGGCCCCTAAACGGATTCTGCTGGAGCCAATTCAACAATACAATGCAATCTCAAATTCACTGTCACTTCCACAAGGAAGTAATAAATAAGTAATTGAAATTTCAAGGTTTATATGGATTACTCTGTATTATCGTTACCAGCAGTATTTAATAGAAGTTCTGGTAACCCAAATGGGACGCCAAAACAGCCCCAACTGCTAGGTAAACCAACCTAATATGACCTAAATTCAAGAAGTAACTTGAAGCTTCTGATCTCATTAATTATTATTTTGTCAGGAGTGAACACCAAAACTAGTGTTCAAATAAAATCAGCAATCACTAAATTGTTTTATTCATGAACATTTTGGACACACATTACATTCTTAGGTTCTTCTAAGGAGAAACCCATCAGTTTTCAGATTACGTTTCCTAACTAAGAATGGTAGAAAGCTTCTTGAAATAACTTTAAAATTAACAGTAAAATATAAAAGTATCATAGTTGAATTAGATATCAAACTTAAAAAATGATAAAAGTGAAGATTATCTATATTAATCTACAATTACAAAATATGATCAACGACCAGGATTCGAACCCATGACAAAATTAAAATTCATTATGAGTCGAGCACGATAACCACTAATCCATCCTATTAATCGAATTACAATAAGTGTTTTTACTAGATTTCAATGTAAGACTATGGATTAATACGACATTCAGTGTTTAATTTATTGATATTATTTTTAAATTTTCTCTTTGATTTGTAATTCCTTATTTGTTTGTGCAAATAATTACAATATACGTATATCACAATTGTTCTGTAATGGGCTTTAATGTCGGATTATGTTCATATTTTTCAAGGTCAGGGAACTTCCCTCAACTGCGGGAAATTTCCCTCTGTGAGGGAAATAGCTGGGAATTTGGGAAATAATCTCTAAAGACATGCGACAATATTTATGTCCATAGCTGTACATTAGGGTGAGACGATTTTTTTTTCAGATATTGGGGTTCGAGTTGTCATCAAAAGTTGTGCTTGTTACCAAATAAAACCGGTGCCAAATATGGCCGTCCTAAAACAATATTTAACCGGGCCCCTGGACCCCTAAAGGGCCCCTTTTTTTTTCAAAACAAGGAATAAAAATATGATACAAGCTTCCACATTTTGGGGCTCGAGTAGTTATGAAAAGTTGTGCATTGGTACGAAATTTAGCCATGTCAAATGCGACCCTTCTTGGCCGTTTTCAAACTAAAATTTTCGTGAGCTGAGGGGCCTGGTTAGATATTTCTTGATCTGGCTGTGTTTCGACAAACGAACATAACATTCTACAACTTTACGCAAACTCAAATTTTTAAAAAAATGGCCGTTTTGGGGCCCCCGAAAAAACAATTGTTAAAAAGTTGTTTGAGTACAATGCAAAAAGTTGTGTCTCGTTTGGTCGCCCCAAACACAGCCGGATCAAAAAATATTTACCGGGGGGCAGGAAAAATGATAATTTTGAAAAAAGCTGACGGTTTTTTTTTTCTTTTAGAAGTTTGATTAGCGTACGAAAGTTGTAGAATATTATGTTATGTTCGTCTGTCGAAAAATAGCCAAATCAGAAAATATCTAGCCAGGCCCTCAACCCGCGAAAATTTTAGTTTGAAAGCGGTCAAAAACGGTTGACGGCCAAGAAGGGCCATATTTGACATGGCTAAATTTCGTACCAATGCACAACTTTTCATAACTACTCGAGCCCCAAAATGTGGAAACTTGTATCATATTTTTATTCCTTTATTTGCAAAAAACAATTGGGCCCCGGTTAAATATTGCTTTAGGACGGCTATATTTGGCATGGCTTTATTTGGTACCAATGCACAACTTTTGATGGCAACTCGGCACCCAATATCTGAAAAAAAATGACCCCCCCTGATTGTGCATGTTTGGTATGCTAATCATCTTTTAAGGTATGTTAGCAGTACTTGTTGCAAGTTGCTTGCTAAAACAATAACTTAAGATCACTTCAGAACGAACATGACATCCCCGAAAAAACAGTGAATGGTCCTCAACTCCTCATATTAATTATCAGAAGAGTCATTTAATTTAACTTGTTCTTTATCTCCACGAAGCACTGGAGCATCATTCATAATTCTACAAAATAGAATCACATCAGATATATTGGATTCATCCTTCAGAAACATGTCCCGTATCTTTTAAACTCAAATCTAACGAAACTTGTTTCTGCCTTTAAAAAGCCACATAATACTGCTCTAAATTAGATGGAAAGATGTTACCCTCTATTGGCAACTCTTATAATTCAAATAATGAACTCAAATAGCGTTAGTTCCTTATCTCTTCCCATGCTCCAGAAGATTGCTTGCCGGAGTTCCTCGGACTTGTGCCTGAATTACACCACTGTTTCATGTTACACCTATAAAACTTAAATAAATAAAAGCATTAATTGAGATTGAAATAAATTGTAATATTTTATGAATGTTTTGAACCACTAAATATTACGCGATTCTGGTGTTGTCTGGTAGGACATCTGGCGGTGGGTTTCCTATTTCCTTTTATTCAGGTGAAAAGTGCAGCCATTCACAATTTTTTAATTCACTCTTCAGAGCAGCATGATAAATATACAGGATGTTAAAATAGTTTCTCCCTGATTAGAAACATGTGTTGCGTTTAAAGCTTTTAATGTAGTGAAGTGAAACTTCTTGAGGAACTCACCAAGGCTTTGTAAGATCACCAGTAAGCTTCCATGTGAGACTAAAAAAATGACTGTAATTGTAGCAGATATCCTGTTCTTCAATATCTGGCACGGGAGATTTGTCTCTGATGCTGTCCGAACAGAAAATAGTTCATGGGTTTATGTCAGGAGAGCATGAAGGCCAAGATGTTGCTCCGTCCCGACTTATCAAGCGTCCTACGAGAAGATATGCATGAACTTTCATAGTTCAATGTGCTGGTGCTTCGTCCTGCTGAAAAATAAAGCTAACATTCATGTAACTGATGAACAACAAACAACTGCAACATATCCAGACGCAATGGTGGTTATGGTGCCTTCACTTATGAAGAATTACTAGAAAACATAGACTTTTGGAGTGTTTCTCTGATTGCCTTTATAAGACTGTTGGAGTCTCTTAACACCCAAATCTTTACATTTCATTTATACACTACACCACTGATGTGAAACGTTGACTCGTCTGAAAGAAAAAACACGCGTTGTATGTAATTATTGTCTTCCTTAATGTGGGATAGCACAGTAACTGCAAATTCGGAACGATTATTGAGATCTGTCTCTTTCAAGGTCTGCACAATGTGTACGCACAGAACTGCAAACGTATGTGTAAAATTTTGTGCACAGTATTCTTGTGAACTTATGACTCACGCAAGTCACAACAAACTTCGCTCAAAGAACGTCTCTACAGTTTCTTACGATGTCGATGCCTGCCGTGTTTGTGGAACAGGTAAAACACAGTTCCTCTTAACTTGAACTTCGTATACTAGTATACCAGAATTATCTTCTTTCAACATCAGGTGATGACCTACCATCCTTTTTCAGGTAGTTCCTTTTAACAGTTTTTGGTGACTGTGCTTCATGCTACCACACAAATATTTTTAGTTTCTTCGGCACTGTGTTTCTTTACTTGCATCGCAGTAATGGGACCTACAACAAAAGAAACAGTGCATTATGCAATAATTTGCCGTAGGTTTCCGTACTCATCTTACAGACTACAAAATCAGGGATAGACTTTGTAGATACCCTATATATAGAATAATCTCCATCAAAAGAAAATTTTAAGCATCAAACAATAAATGAGCTGGCGAAACATTATTTTTGTGTTGTTTTAAACCACCTCGGAAGAAATGAAAAAGGTGTTACCGCCCTGAGTCTCAGATGTATAAAGGCCATAAATAAATTCAATAGTTGTTACGGGGCTATGCTTCAATAAGTAACGAAATTCTCCTATTCAATTTAACAAATTTTAAGAAATCAGTGAACAGGAAAAGTGAATAAAGGAAATGACGTGACAATAAGTGCAAACTTGATTGACGTCATATTAAATAAGGAATCCAAAGACGAGCCGCAGTGTTTCAGTGGTAGAGCGCTCACCTGTAGTTTTTGGGGTCTCGGTTCAAGCCCAACTCATGCCAAGCGGGCCATGTAGTGTACAAACACGTAGGTTTTCTCGGGGTTCTCCCGTTTCCTCCTACTTCCTTCATTCAACCAATTCTCTTATCATCATCCCTTCTCCCTGAACCAAAATTGAGTGAAGGTCCATTTGCCTAACCTCCTAAATAAAATTCAAAATCCAGACAGACCAATATCCTATCATGAAAGGTCCAATTACCCAAGATTTAATTGTCATGGGATACATTTATGATTCTTCGGATTCGATTTGGACCTCGTGTTGGCCAAGACGTGTTAGCGCGCTCGGGTGGTCACGTGTTCAAATGCCGTCGGGGCCCATTGAAGGGAGTGGTTCGAGCCCACTTTACCAAAAACTGTAGGTCCCGTCCTTAGAAATTCACCAGCTCGTCACTCACTCGATATCAATTTCATTTCAAGAAAATATAACAAAACTACTTTCTAAATACAAGATCTTAAATAATGGACGATGTGAAACCCCTTTCCTCTTCATTTGTTTCACCGACGATCGCATGGTCGAATAGTATGTAAATCTATTATTTTATATTGAAAGCAACATTTAAAAGCAGGCTTCACTCAAGTCTACCACAATACCACTAGCTTGAGAAGGTTGTTTTATGTACCACTAAAGCAGTACGTGACGTCTGCATTCAGCATATATATAATTGCAGGTAGAGCGAATCAACAGTGTTTTGACTAGGAGGTAATACGGCTGTAGTCTCGGCATATGGTTACATGGCATCCAGCGCTGAGTAACGTAAACAACGGAGGCCCTGTCGTTTCCCCGTGGTTCGAAAGGTCAAGATTCCCGGTGCTCCGAGATAAGCCGCCGACGCAGAAAGAAATAACAACGACCGTGAAATATTCACGAGCGACCGCAAATGGCATCATAGTCCAAGATTTGCGACTGCTGAAAACATGTGAAACTACGGTTTATATGCTACGTCTTTCTCATGTCATGGGAAGGAATATGGACAGTCGAAGGTTGGAGAAGCACTATCTTGCAGGGGACCGCTCGAAATTTGTAGTTAGTCTGGCGGTCAGAATACAAAGGAAGTAGGATAGTCTACTATCGTCCACAGAACGGCTGAAACGGAAAACTTTCCTTATAAACTGAATAAACGGACGAAAATCAACGCAGCCTATTAGCAGGACAACATCGTTGGAGTAGCTCTATCGCCATGACATTCTATCCTTGGCAGCGACACGTCATCCTGTATGGCAGCGACAAGGCGTCAACTTATACGGAACAGTCAACGGTGACGTGCATGGATATATTCCTTTGAAAACCCCTGATGCCACCCTCATGGAATTTCTGTGGGTGTACATTGATGACATTAGTTTTTCGATGTAGATGGTTTCGCACACTCTACGGGTTCAGGAAGCTCTGTTAAGAGGAATGAAACAAACTCAATAAACGTATTCTTTAACGAGGTTTTCTCCAATAGACGCAATAGATTAGCTGCAAGCTCAAATCTCTGTGTGGTGACCCAATGACCCGATCCGAAATTTAATCCGACTGACCCGGTTATCCAGGCTGACCCGAATGGCCGGACTTACTCTGTGATCCGGCGAACCAATGATCGAATCTTGACTCGGTGACTCGATCTTGACTCAGCTTGACCCAGTCTTATTTCTGTGCTTTTACTGAATCAATATTGTGATTTTCCCAGTAGCACACAAACGTTGAGAAACGGTGGATTTAACGTCAGTCCCGCTAGGAAATTTTAACGTTGTAGCTATGTCCGCCTGTTCAACAGTTTATTCGAAGTTTAGAATCAACGTAGTTTTTCAACGTCAAGAAGTGGACTATTTTTGAAACGTTTTTGTAACGTTGTATTTGCTCAACTGTTCAATGGCTCCAAAACAACTTTTCTTCATTTGATCAAAAGAGAGCACTGAACTTCATGACTGAGAACTACTCACCACAGTTGCTTCTTCATCCATTTCTCTGGCATTGATATACTGATTTTGTTTGTAAATTCTCTACCCGTTTGCACTAGGATTCGAAGCTGGAACTTTCTGCATTCGTCGTTGATAGTTCGTCGCTCTAACCGATCGTCCACGAGGAATCCTTATCTTCATTAACATTTTACTATTCCTTTAATGTTACGAAGACTCCCAACGTTACCCTAACCCCGAAAGTGATGGCATCCTTTAACAATGTTGTCAGATATCTGATGGTCCGGGAGGAGAGAGAAAAATCAACGAACTAACGCAAGATACAATCAGCAGTCCTATACAGTATGAAATTCCAGTCTATACTAGCGAGTCACCGTAGTTTCGAGGTAGAGCGTTGGCCTAGCATTCGGGAAGTCTTGGGTTCGATCCCAGCGACTATCACTTTTTAAAGATGATCTTATCACTTTTAAGATAATACACACTTTTTAAAGACATAATTTTCTTAAACAATTCGTACTGAAAAGTAAAAAATAAATTTTGTTTATGCATGACTGTGCTCTCATATACAGTCATTTTATAAATTCTTGCATTGGCGTGCCCTATGCTTTTTTTTTTTAGTCATGCATAAGCAAAATTATTTTTTACTTTTTAGTACATGTTTTTTTTTAAAGAAAAATATGCCTTTAAAAGTTTTTTTTAATTATTTTTTCTTTTCGAGTTATTTCGGTATTCAGATACTTTTTCTCAAGCTAATGTTTTGTGATCCAAATCCTAACGTGTTCTGCAACCAGTCAAACCCAAAATCGTAGCAGGCTAGTATTTATTTTAGGATAAAGAACTTCCTTATTAAAATACATATATATTATAATATACTTTAAAAATAAAACATTGTATTGTTACCCGACTTAACGTCGCTGTGCAGAATTTCATCATTGTATGACGTCGGGAAATGAGTTAAATTAACGTTGGAAGATTTGAGGACACCAGGAACCATTGTGAACTAAACAAAAGAGCGTAAAAATAAATAAACTTTACAACCATATGCATGAAACAACTTTCTGTACTCATGTGCTAAATATATTGTATAATTTAGGTACGTTTCGAATTTACAATAAATGTCACTTAACACTCAATATAAGACATCAAGGAAAAGCATGTAAAAACGTACTTCTCTCAACGCCATCGCTCATTTTTTTTTTTTTTAACTCAAAAAGAATGCCATCAAAATCAAGAATATTCAATCAATTTGAACAGTTGATCAGTAGATGGCACATAAATACGCTTTTCATTTCATATTTCAATGAACAGCTAAAGTGTCCTTATTTCACCTTGTTCATCTTCATAACATTGCAGAAGGAAAATTCACCTTCCGAACCATTTCCGTTTGAGTGTTTGTTTCAGGATGTTTATCTATAACGCGCATGTAAATGTTGTTCCTAATAATAAAAGTAAGACGAACCAAATCGTAAATGAGACGACAAGAAAGTTCGACTAATTATTTATAATTATAATTCCATTTAAGTCGCTGTTCAATGTTATTTGAGATTCAGTTATTAACGTTTCTGACGAAAATGAGAAAAACATCCTGATTGAAAGTATATTGAAACAAAATATTATCGCAAAATTTTGTATTTCAACTTCATTCGTTATCGGTAAGCACTCCCTGACGAAGAATAAAAATTTTGACCAAATGGATCGGAAATAATTATCTATAAATAATATCCCTACTAAATATGAATCCGAATAGTGGTCGAGATATCTTTAAGTATTCTTTTGTTTGAATATTCTTAGAAACTGAGGGGGGAAGGTCCCCGCGGAGCCTTTTTTTTTTTTTTTTTAGGAAGGCTTAAAATCTTTAGGAATGTATTGTTGTGCGTATTAAGGTACAAGTGTCTGTGGCGTGTAACGCTGAGCTGAGGACGCTAAGCGGCGGACGCGGCCTACTCCAAGCAGCTGCCGCTACAGATGCTTGGAGGAAAACGTACATTATATATTTCAAAAATGCTTGTCAAGAATGAGTTCTTGTGATTATCAAAATTATTGGTTGCTTTCATGTTAACTGTGATGGTTAAAACTCGCAGATCGGTTAAATTTCACATAACACGGAAAGCTTATGGCAAGCTTGATTTTTGCTTGTGTAGGTAGATAGTTACGATTGATGTAAGATACTTGATTTAAGTTTGAAATCGACTGTGCTAAGTTGACTTCATATTGCAAGCTTGTTTTAAACTGAATGTAGACAGTTGTGTTTATATATTTGGCCGCTAGATAGCAGCCCTGTTTCACGCTTGTTGTAAAAGTTTCACAATAGCAAGCTTGTCAGGCGCCAAATAGTAAGTATGATTCAAGCTTGATTTAAACTTGTAGACTTATCATGACAAGCAGCTAAATGCAAGTTTGTCATAAACAAGCAAGTTTGAATCAATCAATCTTACGCTGCTATCACATATTGAGATGCAGAATAAGAAATATTGATTAATCTTCTCAAATATATTCAAAGGAGCCCTCTGGTTGTTCAAGATGAATCAAGTGAAACAAGAAAAATACACAGAAGCTTATTATCTGAATAATTATCAGAAGGAGTTTGTTAAAAGAATATTGATACTTTTAGTAAAAGCTGCTGTTTTGTACAATTTGTCCTGCTTGACGAACACAACAAAGAATTCCTTCTACAGGAATATGTCTTTTACCAAACCTTCTATAATATTAACTTAGAAAACCACTTTCTGTTCAAATTAATTAATATCGTAGCTAAATTACTTCTAATACTAATAAAGTTTTAGATCACCAGAACAATATTATTGTATAAATTCTTTTATTAATTCGCACTAAATATTTCAACACCTGATGTCTCCTTTAACAAACAAACGTTTTTTACTTCTTTCCTAACAATCGGGGATCTAGACATGGTATATACTCTGAAAGTAAACAACCCGAATAGTATAAATGTGGAACCCTAGCGGCAGACGGCAAAGGGTATGGAAGTTATGAGGGTTTAAAGATAACAGTGTAGTCTATGGAAAAACATATATTTGCCACATACAAGCAATTTCTATTGATTGAAACCTTTTCAAACAAACACGGTCTGGGAAACAATTAATTTCGAATTTTAGCGTCGTATTTTTCGTGATCCGCGAGTAACGTCCCCGGTCGTGGTCACCCCTAACAGAAACATTGCTCAAAAGCAAGGAAATAACTAAAAACTCTGCTTTGTTTTCCGTGTTACCGGATCTAAATCGGGTGATCTGGACAGACCGGTCTGAAGTCTAGATCCGGTCCAAAACTTGACCCGGTGACCCGTTTCAGCTCTGACCAATACATTTAAAGCCAATCAGATAACAGAAACAATCACCTATTGAGATTAAAATACGCTTATGTTTCGTGTTACAGAACTCCGTTGCTCGTACTATTTATTACCTTTAATAACTAGTAAAGTTTTCAGAATTCTCAAAGTAATTGAGATGAGCGTGTTTCAACTGTTGTTCTTCGTAGTCTAAGTGATAGAGCACCATCACAGGAAGCTGGTTTCCTTAGGACTCCCTGCGAAGCGAACTTGAGTTTCTCCATGTTTACAATTGAAAAATGGAAAAACAAATTCACGGATACATTTCTGACACTTCCTCTTTTTTTTTCAGTGTACATTCAATACTTGATCCAATATTTCTATAGCCTTAAACCATCTGCTACTTATGATGTATAATCAGTTTATCGCACTATGCCAAATAGCATAGAAAAATACCACCATGCTTTCAAAATACTTGCAACAACAATCGAAAAAGTATGCAGCAAATAGCAATGGAAAATTGCAGAGTGATGTCCTGAGCATATACACCCACAAAATTGATAAAAGATAAATATATATATATATATAAATCACAGCCATATTCAATCCACTAGTGGATGAGGCCTCTCCCCGAAGGGAGGAGTTGGTCTACTGCTCCCACGCTGACCAGAGGGTTGGGAGAGGAGAGCCGAAGCTCTCACTGTGTATTCACAGCAGCTCCCCAATTGTCCTCACGATGCTGGGTCAACACCGAAATTTTTGAGCCCCCAACGGGAATCGACCCCGGGACCGCTCGCACTGAAGTCGAGCGCGCTACCGACTAGGCTACGCAGGAGCTCATATATATATTACCGGCAAAGTGTTAAATCCGGCATTCTGTAGAGTGTCTAGGTAATGTATAGAATGCCTAAAATCGAACGTCAAAGTATGAAATGATTGATATTTTATACATTGCCTAGGCATTGTATACTTTGCCAGATTGTCTGCCGGCAAAGTATATAATACGCCTAATCCCGCCATTTTTTCCCCACCACCACTGTTTGCGGTGGCATTCGGGTCTTTGTTTAATGGTTGCGAAGCACGTGAGTGCGTTACACGTCAATAATAATTATCGCAAGACAGCGTATTGTTGTACGACCTTCAACTATCACGCCACGGATATCGCCATAATAGTTCTCCAGTGTATAGCATCCGGCTGAGGTTCCACAGACGCTCTCCCGTCATCCTTTCCCGTTGTTCTTGTATCACTATGTCGGAAGGGAGTGTAGTGCCAAGACAGGAATCACGCCATGCTAACATGCAACGACGGTTCTGCGATGTATCTCAAGTAAGAGCCAATGCTGCTAAAAACTGTGTTTTCCTAACCGAAACCAGTTACCAAAAGTTAGTCGACGCTGTGAAAAAGGCTAAGACGACCATGAAGAAGGAACCACGGGACTATTGGCTGCTGAAACACTATGACGTAATGATGGTCGAGAATAAGACTAAGTTGATCTATCCTGTTAAAGAAGGTACGAGTGCTATTCAATTTTACGTCGCGGACTCCGAGTTATTTGACATACTCCATAAGGCCCATTTGGCTATTGGTCATGGAGGACGGGACAGGATGTTGAAAGAACTTTCACCCAAGTATAAGAACATTACTCGTCATGATATTGAGCATTCACCTTTGTTAGCCTTGCCAGAAGAACCAGAAAGGTGTTAAAAAAGGTGTTGTGGTCAAGCCAATGGTATTTTCGGAATTCAGTTCCCGTTGTCAGGTCGATCTCATCGATTTTCAGTCCCCTCCTGATATAGAGTACAAGTTTATAATGGTCTACCAAGATCATCTCACTAAGTTTGTAGTTCTCAGGGCTCTGAAATCAAAGAGAGCGGAAGAAGTAGCCTACAACCTCATCGACATATTTACGTTGCTTGGTGCTCCAACGATTCTACAGTCCGATAACGGCAGGGAATTTGCAAGCAATGTGGTAAGCAGCCTAAAGGAGTATTGGCCGACCTTGAATCGTCCATGGTAAGCCGCGCCACTCACAAAGTCAGGGGAGCGTCGAAAGAGTAAATCAGGACATTGAAAATATGCTGTGTGCTTGGATGCAAGATGAAAAAACTAGCTGCTGGAGTGATGGATTGCGGTTCGTCCAACTTATGAAAAACAGAGCTTTTCATTCTGGGATTGTCAGGTCACCATACGAAGCTCTGTTCGGCTGTAAAGCTAAAGTAGGTCTCTCGACGTCGTCCCTGCCTGACGACGCTTTACAAGATGTAGAAACTGAGGAAGAGCTGGAAAAAATAAAAGAGAGCGTACAAACAACACAACAGCAGGAAGAAAGACGAGACGAATCAATGCAAGAGGCACAGCTCCCTGCAGAAGACATAGATGAGAATGCAATCCATGATAGAGGAAACCAAAACAGTGATGAAGCCATGGTTATCAAAGAGCCTTCCATTTCCGTGGTTATCAAAAATCCTTCTTTTTCTGATATCTGTTGCGTCTGCTTAAAAGAAACCAGCGGTGCTCATACATGTCAAAAGTGTGGCCGAAACGTTCATACCATCTGTGGATATTCTCCTAAAGACGATGACGGCGACGAAGTAGAAGGTTATTGGGTGCAATGTTTGCTTCGATATTGAGAAAGCTATCCAAAGTAAAATGGAATCGAAATTGAACCTTGAGATTCAGGCTAAAAAAATGAAAAGGGATTCTGACCATAAAAAGATCTTCCTGTACCTTTGGGTGCCACTGTGCGAGTTCCGATTCCCGACGTCGACAAAGGGCGGGGTGACTCACGCAATCTGTTGGCAGTTGTTATGAACTTTACGGAAGATGGCTTTTACCGACTTGGAACTGCAGAAGGAATCTTGAAGCAACTCTACGCAAGATCAGAATTCACCGTATGTCCAAAGAACTTAATGAGAATTGAAGACGTTACTGACCACGAAATACCTCTCCGATCTATAGTCCACAGGAAGCGGCCAAGGATTCGTCAGGTGTATGTGCAAGACGAAATGCCAAAATATGAGGTGCCTTTGTGTGAAAAAGAAAATTAAGTGCAATTCAAAATGTCACTCTAGCCTTCCCTGCTGCAACAAGTAGGTTAGGCCAGTTCTGATTTGTGTTTTACCGGTAACAATATTCTGTTCGCATTCTTCTTTAAGTCGTGAAATGTATGTACAAGATCAAACTGCCAAAATGTAAGGTGCTTTTGTGTGAAGAAGAAAAGTGAGTACTTACTGTAACAAGTACTTCAATCTCAGTTCTGCTTTCATTGTTTTCCGGTAAGAATATCCTGTGCTTTATTTCGTAGTTTTGTTCTTCCAGTTTCAAATGCGTATTAAATAATAAGGGCTTCTCATCTTGTGCCCTTTTAACACTTTGCGTAAATGATACTGGTCATTCTGTATAATGTCTAGGAATTGTATAGAATGCCTAGGAAAAGTATGTAACATTTTCACAGAAAACTTATATTTCATAGTTTGCCTAAAATCATCAGGCATTCTATACATTACCTAGGCACTCTATAGAATATCAGGATTTCACACTTTGCCGGTAACATATATATAATTGATAACATTAGTTGGTACTTTTCATAATTCACTTCCTCCACACGCTTCTGTTTAACGGCGAAGATTTTTACCCCAGAGTATGTGGTGTGATTTGTTTTAGATTTGTTGTTAGTAGAGCTTGATGGGTATGCGGATTACCTTCAGTGTTTCTCATAAGAAAAGAAATAGGTGGCGGCAGATCCGTCGACCAGGCAGGCCACAGTTCCCGGAATATTATGCGATTTTCGATTGCGTGCCACGTAGATGAAATAAAGTTTACTAGACGCAGTACTTCTACACGGCTAGTCAAGTCATTTTTTATATACACACATATCGTTAAATTCCATTCAAAATACCAGTGTCTTATTACATTCCCTTTTATGTATTGGGCATTTTAGTAGTTAATGACTTCACCTCGTTTCCATCCATGCCCCAGCAGAAATTCGAACCTTGAACCCTGTTATTTATGAAATGAAGCCCACTTGACTACTGTGTCTAGCAATTATTATAACACCAATCTTGTCAGCAAGCGGCCGTAGCTCAGTTAGTAGAACGTTGGCTAAGCAATCGGAAGGTTCTCAAAACGATCCCAACGGGCGCCTATCATGATTGAGATTTTTCCTGTCATACTTGGCGAGCGTTGGGATAGTACCTACTAACTAGACCCTTGGCCGACTACCTTACAAAATTCCTTCTCCACCCAATCCCGGAATGATCGTGAGATGCCTAAACACCACAAAATAAATTTAAAAAAATCATCAATCTTGTCTGGAATTTCGTATTCTTTTAAAAATACTAATTTTCTTGGAAAATAATCTGCTCAGTTGCTCAAGATTTTTGTCAATTTATTTCAGGTACATTCAAAAGAATATGGTGGCGATTGTGTGTGTGAGAGTGGCCCTGTGTGTATGTTAATATCTGTACATCTTGTATTCAATCACCTGATTTGGTCGTATGAAAGAAAAAAAAAAGACAAGAAGGAGCCATTAGGAAAAGATTCAGGTAAAACGTTTTATTGAAAAGTTTTCCTGAAGGAGTTCCTGTTTGAGTTTATTTACTCGAACTCTTCTCTTAAAGCTGAAAGAGATTAGAGAAAGGAGGCAAAGAGGACGGAAAAGGACATGAAGAAGAAGAAGAGACATTTTGCTAGAAACAGGCACAAAAAAGGAAATGGGGAAGCCCCTACCTTATCCGCTGTTGTCCAAACCTCGTCACGTCTGCACCTAATTGCAAAAGCCTCTCCTTTAATATCTTCGTTCCGAGTACACATAATTGGTTTTTGCGAAAATGTCTCTCTTTCTACCTCTCTTTTCTTATAACGCTCACTCAGTCTAGGTAAAGAACTCTTTTGTTCGGACTATTTCCCAAAAGGATCAAATATAAAAAGCATCTACATAAAATGAGATCCACGGCTAATAAATACAGTGTCCTAATGAACCTGTAAACTCATTAAGCGTATCCCTTTAATCATGCGAGCATGATAATTTATATAAAGGCCACTAGAGTGTGCCTGAAGAACTAATCTCAAATATAGGAAATGTACATCGTAACAGTTGCATCATCATCACTATGTGTAAATTGTATTTTTATTTTTAATTGTCATTGCCATATGAAGAATCTATATTTTTAATATGCAAACAATAAATATACGAGTTTTTTTGTTTATTGACTTTTCTTTCGTACTGTTTCACTATTTTTTGTATTTCTTTGTTGTGGAAACCCGTTACCTGCACATATTTGGGAAACATCCGAAGGAGGAAGAACCGCACCGGTGTTGGACAATAGTTAATTACTTTTCTGCTTGAAGAAATGGAAAGACCATCCTCTGAGGGAAGGTGCTAATGGACAGAGTCTTCGAGGCGTGAGATATTTTTCTACATTTTGGCTGAGGTTATGAGCTGGAGAAATCTCAACAACGCGAATTTGATCACGTATGATTTTTAGCACCTCGTTAAGAAATTACCAACGGTTTTCAACGCAAGCGAAGTCTCCAGCCTTTGTGCATTTCGACGACGAATCAGAGCTGATGTTTTGAAACTTTGGATTCCGGAGGAGGAAAAGATTTAGATCAAGGGAGTGAGCACGGAAGAGTAGAAAGAACTTTTGGGACAGTGTTTTTCAAATGTCATCGATGTCACATTGAGTCAATCGCGCGTATACGAAACCTGTCTCCGTACGACGTTTATTTTTTTCATAAAAATACTGTTTGAGACAATGGCGATACGTTGCTAACTTTTCCTAAGTGCTAACCCAAAATCCGAATAATTATTGGCTGTTCTTCCTCCGACGTGTACCAAATTATATTCACTCATCATGTTTGATTGTACTGTTCGTCCAAGTGACAGTGGTATTCGTAAACCGCAGTGGGTAAGTGTATCAGTGTTGTTGGTGGAATGGACAGATCCTGTGCTTCATATTTGGAACTATGTTAGAGCGGCACCAGCGTACATCTCAGAGACGACGCCAGAGTTGAACGACGAACGCCTCCAGCTAAGTACTTATCTAACCAGGTAACCTAGTTCTTGTGCAATCCGTTCGATCACCCCAAGGCCAGAGTTCGAAAGAAAAGAAACAAACACTCTCAAAGTCATCGTCGCAGCGTAGTGGAGCTGAGTGAACCTAGGTTAAGTTTGACTTTCTATCAATGCGTACATGCTCTGCGAACAGCGTTGGGATGTGTTTTACGCCACCAAAGAACCGGCTAAAGTTTGTTGCTCAAATCTTGTTTACCTATTTTCATAGACGGCCTAAAAAGAATATTCCAAAAAGTATAGTAAAGTTAGGCCCAGAATGCCTCTGCCCCGTTCCTTAACATAAACCTTCCTTTTGTTTCCATAAAACTAATACGCAATCGTGTTCAGTCAAGTCTGGGACACGGGAGAAGCATGTTTCTAAATTTAAAACATTTTTTGAATTTAACTGTAACTACTGCCTTTCTTGTACTTTTGACATTTGCGCACCTGGGGTTCGCCCCCCACACATCCGTTGTTCCATGGTCAAAACATGCTTTGTGTAAGCAGAGATTCCTAGTCCATCTTCCTGCGTTTGCCGTAAACAATCATATCTGTATAGATAAACATATAAAATGAAAAACAACTTCCTCAACCATTAGGACGTTCGGTAACAGTCTCATTAGTTTGGGCAAGAATGTATCTCTAATGCAATACTGAGATCAAGCTCAGTCATTGTAATTACTGGTTTATAATCATTCTGTAATGTGTCAATGTTGTGGTTGTTTGGGAGTACGCGAGAAGTGGCCAGTATCTCAGCTGAGAAATATTAACATGTTACGGGTGATATATGTGTGTGTAGAATTAAATATAATTAGGTTTAAGGCAGTAATCATAAAACATGGGTCTCCTTACAAAATTTGTGCACTTACATGTTTAATGCAGTGTACCAGCTGTATAAATGCTTAGTTTAGTGTCTTGCCTATTGCCATTCTATTATTACTTGTTTGTCTTTCAAAAACTAAAGTGTTTTAGATACTCCCTCCGATAAGTATGACCCCCCACTAATCCATTCAACTTTCAAACTCTCCACTTACGCATCCCATAATTTCAATCAAGTTCCGTCTCTATTTGCTAACGTATATTCTGATAAAAACACAGGTCATTCAGTAACGTTACCCGTTCAGCTTACATGATCGATCTAATATTAAATTAGTATTTTTTTTTTTTTTTTCGTTGTTCAATCGTAATAAAATAACCTTTTCAGAATGTATAAAATACTATTGTTCTCCCTCCTTCTAGGCAGGTATTATTTTAAATTTCGTTTGGTTGCATGTACCAATCAAAACACCACTAGAGAAGAAACTTTCTAATAGTAGCAATTCTATTTGTGTCCAATCAGCCAGATGGCACAAATTAATGTGATTAATTCTTTTGTGTCTTGTTGCTAGGCGACGAAAAATATTCGTTAACTATTTTGCTTTTATCTAATTCATATGGGTTGAAACCTATCAGACATAATTTTCTGTTCATTTCGTATTTTCACGATGGTAATTTTCTCAAAATATCTTAAGTGTTACATCAGCTCCTTATTCAATTTTGTAATGGCTAAAAGTGGGGAATGTGGGAATTCTGTGGTATGCATATATAGGTCATTGTGAAGTAAACCAAATTTCGCTATCTGATCTTAATTGTTTGTAGACAACGGATAATCAAATCAAATCTATCCTCATTCTGACAAAGTCGTCCAGGGACCTCATCCCTGGGCTCCTTTTGTATTGTTCTTTATTACTTTTAAGTTTGATAAAGTTTAACACTGTTTTCCAAAGAAATTGTTTCATTTACGAGGTAAAATTGCGCTTTTTTTTTTTAACTATTTTCGTACGAGTGCTACCACCTTCTTTCACACTCGTGATGGGGACTTTAGAGTGACTTTCCTCTTTCACAGCCTTAGAGAGTAGCAGAATGTTTCAACATTAAAGTATTCTTAGGGATGAGTCTCGTAAGTTCCATCGTCCGCGAACGTTGTTCGATTTCTTGTACATGCACTTTCAGCATATGCCCCGAATATCCGTTTGGTGGGGGGGAGAAGAACAGATTGTATTCTTGGAGTTTCCACATGCGCAACGGTGGTGGAATTTATAACGACTACTCCCAGTATCAGACATTATTTTGCATGTGCTTTTCATCGCCTATTATTTTAAAAGAACCTGCACCCACTCCTCTGTCACTCACTCTCTATCCTTCTATCCGGTCTATCTCCCGAGCCGTTCTCGGGGAGTTTTGGATCCGATTTTCTTTTCGAGTAACATTTATTAAGTTCCATCCGAAAATGTGTCGCCACCTGTGGTTGCTTGTTCCACGAGCAAAAGTATATATGTAATTGATTACAGTAGCTTGTACTTGCATTGAAAACAAATAATAATAATTAGTTTTGCAATAAAACTATATATAAACAATAGTTTTTGAAGTATGTAAGTAAACTTGTTCTGGAGTGTTAGTTTCCGTACTCATTTGCTGTTCACCAAGAAACATGTTCAAATAGAAACACAATAGACCCATGTTCCCTTCCATGCCGACTCAGTTCCTTGCCATGCCAATGGACATTTCAGCTAGTATTTTTTTATTGCAATAAAAAATTCTTCTGTTAAAGTAGACTACGAAAAACATTTTCTTTTCTTTCTGTGATGCATTTATCAAGAGTTATAAAGTCTTGTTTCGAAACAATCTCAGTCTTGCGCTTAATCGGGCGCCGCCATGTTATGACGTAATCAATCTGCCGACTGCTTGTCATCAACGTACAGATGGTATTTGATTTGTTAGTATTGTTTAAAAGAGACAGCAAAAATGGATCGAAAGAAATAGTATAAGTGATGAATAGCGTTTCTGTATGCCTTAACATGTCATTTAGTTCGTTTTATTTATTTAAAATTGATTTTTACTTTTAATACTTCTTTAAGATATTGATATATTTTGGTAGCTTCAACTCTAATTTATACCAGCTCTTTTTTCATGATTAAATCATAAGACATCTTTCAATAATGCTCTTTAGAACCCTTGTATTTAAAAAGAATTAGCTATTTTTCTGTAAAAAAAAATGTGGGCTTTTACATCCGACAATCGTATACTTTTTTAATAAACGCTAGTGAAGTATTTTTCAAGAACTTAAAAGAATATGAATTAATAGTGCTCGTTACTGCCATCTGTTAACAATTTAACGTACTACTCGTAGCCCGTGAATATAGTGAATAGTTTTAATATGTCATTGTAAAATTTATTAATAAAAGTATGTAAGAAACAAAAACGTAAATTGAAACTATTACATTGAAGTTACTCTTGCGTTTCGTGAAGTAAAATAAATCACGGCCTTTGATAGGATTCGAACAGCCTTAGGTGAAAGTATAAAAAGTTAAAAGTTACATGCGCCAACCAATTGCGCCAAATTGCCAAGACAGCAACTGTGATACAAACCAGCGATAAGAAGAGCACTGCAAGTTAAGACTGACCCCTGGCATTGTTTCGAGCAATTTCTGTTATTAAAAACAAGTTTTGGTGTTTTAGCTTATTGAAGTGTGTTCTGCAGATTTGTACGTTAATTATTTCGTTAAGTGATGATGTGAATGTTCTTTCTCTTTTTTGTTTTCTCGTCTTCAAACTTCTGAATAAGGAACGTAACATAGGGAGAAGCACATAGCTAAGGAAATAGTACGAATTACGTGAAACCAATCAGAAGATGATTTTCGTTGTATGACGTAGGAGACTGAATTCTCAGTTTTCAATGCTATATTTCTACGTAACGGAAAACCGTAGCGCTGAAATTTCAAAATCATTATATATTATTTAATCTGATGTACACAAACAAGTTGTAAAATATATAAGGACGGTGAAAACGGAAATGTCCATTCCCGTTAGTGTAAGAAAAAACAAAACCCTTTTGAATCTCGCGTAATCTAACCATCTTCTTACCAAATACACAAGAATTATGCTACTTGTGTAAATGTAATAAGGGTTTGCGAGAAGATTTTTTTCTTTCTTGGGACGAAAACTTTCCCGAAAATCGATATACTGTCGTGACGGGAAGTTGTCGAGACTTCCCGATGTTCCAGGAATTTCCGACTGTTCAGGCTTGCCGCAGTCTCGAGAATTATAAACTTTTTCGGGAATTTTTAAGGAAAATATAAACTTTCCGTTGATTGACTTATGTATATATACAGTACAACCCCAATATGGCATAATTATACAGTAGAACATCGATTATCCGGATTAATTGGGAACCAATAATGTCCGGAAAATCGATTATTACTTAAAATACAGTTCTAAATATAAAAAATTAAACTATCCAACCTTGCAATCTCTGTTATAACTTCGGTTTAAATAGTTTTAGAGTTATAAGACAGGACTATTAAAGGAATCAAAAATAGATTTACTGTATTCATAAACAAACAAAAAAATGTATGAACATATTTCACAAAGTGTCTATTAAAGTACTGTTGAAGTTTAAGATAGCTTATTACTTCATGTTTTATTTATAGCTCGGCACTTTCCGTATAACCGATTTCCGAATAATCGGTGCTCTGCTGTAGTTCATGACTAGTTTCAAAGTCATAGACCACATGTGTATAAAATTAATGTTTCTCGTCCATCATATGTAAAAATAGAAGAAATTGACAAGGTAGGGGAAAAAATATTTCCTGTCTTCGGTGTCGATTTGACAACACTGCCTGTTAAAATACAAACAGCATAATTGCAGACTATGCATCAACTTTTGACTGTAACATTTTTTTTTGATCAACTACGTTGCAAAACTGTTCAACACAATTTTGCTGGGCTGCAACTTCCAGAAGGTTGAGAAACATTGCCATACATCAATCTAAGAATTTTTTTTTTTTAATTTTCATGTGATGGTATTGTCTGAACCTGTTCAATTGTTTACTAACATTTTTAACGCAAATGAATTTGGCTAAATTAAAGATAACAAAACCTATCACAATTTAACAACAATGGTGTTTATTCTCAAATAATTTATCTTTAACAATACACAAAATCTGTTTCTAAGTAATATTTTTAATGTTCTGAATTTCTCTGTTCCCAATGGGCGTACTGAATGGACTGCGAGAGTATTTTCAAACTTCGCTGATGTCCTCCCCACCCTGTGTTAGGTCACCAAAAGAGGCACGAGGCATTCCTCACCGACAACTGAGGATGTCTCCCCATTGATGAAGCCGGCTGCACCCAGTGACTGGGTCGATTGTACTGAGGAGAATAGCGGAAAGGAGGTCATCATCACCTTGGAACAAAATCCGCTACAAGAAACCTCCAAATTGTGACATTTCTTCTCTCGGTTCAATGTAGATCTGGGGCGGTGAGGGACTATTCTACAATTGCTTCTACGAAAGATTGATCTGTTTCAAGTACTAAAGCATTGATAGACTGTTTTCTGAATGGTCCATAGCGGAACGCATCCTTCTAGGGTCCGCCAAAATCCTGTAGGATGCCAGTCAAAATAAATCAAGACCTAGTCAGACTTCCTTTTTTAGATTCAACCTAAAGCATTGTTGTTATAGTCACTAGACACTGTGAAAAGAAAAATGTGAACCTTGCTAGGGAATATTTCAAGTTTCTTTGAAAGTTAAGAAAACCCAGGAACTTTTCACTTTCTTAGGTTGATATTGCCGTTTTCAGTTCTACGCGCACATGCGCAGAAAGAGAAAACAATTTCTCATCGTAACCATAGATGGCATTCTCATCAAGCATTTACTGCTGATAGAGCCTATTGATCACTTATTTTCAAAAAGATGAGAAATAGTCTCATTGAAAGGATATTCCGATCCATAATTATAAATAGAAAAGTGATGAGAATGTGACTTAAGTCGTTCGAGTAACGGGGATTATGTCGTTGTTCCTCAGGCAAACTCACTTCTTACACTGTATGGAGTTTTGATCCAGTGCCGAATCTAGGGGGGGGGGGAAGCACCCGGGCGGCACGTTTAGGGAGATACAAACAGCTAAAAATTAAAGCTAGTAAAAAAGAAAGTAAAATTGCCTATTACATTGAAATTGACCTAAACATGTTCAAAATTTCAATACCGCCGCGCTAAGACATGTTTTTAATGTTATTCCATACAACCTACCTTCATCTTTAAAATTCAAAACCGCGATTCAAGTCAGATAGGCAGGTAGTAATCGCGATGCCATGACAGGCTTCAGAGATGATAACTAAAGTACACTACGTGATGCGAGACAATGTCGGCCGGTGGTATTGTTTGGCTAAAAAATTATGTAAAGGGTGCCAAAAGGGCGGCAAAATTTAACTTTCCCCCCCCCCTATAAGAACATTTCTAGATCCGGCACTATTTTGATCTAGTGTTTTCTTACAACTGGTAGCTTGGTCTAGTTAAAAAGACGCTGAAAACTGAACTATGGGTGTTTTTATTAGCAAAATTACTGGAAATTTTCAGGCAACGAAGGTTACCTTGCTTTTTTTTTTTCAGGAATATTTTGGAAATTTTGCACAGTAGAGGACTCTGTGGAGCTGATGACTGATAGCAGAGAGCGCCGAACTTTAAGGCGTTTTCTTTGTTCATGCTTTTCTGCGGTATTTTGTTTTAATGGATTCCTTTTCTAAAAAATCTGGAAACTTTTTTTTTATTATTTAGAACACGAAGGATTAAGGGAACTGAAACCCACTACGTCCTACTTCCAATGTAAGTTAACCTATGAATAACTTTTTTTTTGTCTTGAATGAATTTTGACCATTAACAATGTTGGTGTTCTAACGAAAGGGACCGATCCTTCAATCCAAGTTTAAGCTCTCTCCATGAACCTCTCCATCTTATGCTTTCCATTTGACCTTAGCGTATGATTTAACTTCCTTACTATTGTCAAGAAATGGATGCATCATCTTCATCTATTTCCTTCAACCATACTTTCACTTATATAAGAATCTATTGTCACAGACAGACAGACAAATAGAAATTAAAAACTTTACCCTGAAAAAGCCGGAAGTTCAAAATAGAAGCACTACCTGGACTTCATAAAACTAATGACTGACAATGGTGAATGAATGTTTCAGTTATAATAAATTAATCTATGGCGCATCGAAATTAAAGTACCTTCAGAATTTATATTTCAAAGTATTTTATCATAAGTACTGCTATACGCTATACCCAAATCTAAAAGTTTTACTTTAAAATATGACATCCTTTTTTAAAAATTATATAAACAAATGTGCTTCGCTACTTTCAATGGTATGTCTAGATGTCAGTGAAGTATATTTAAACATTTTTTCCCCTGGAGTCATGGATATATAGATTTGACTCTGGAATAACTAAATAGTAAGAAATTGTGGTTAAAATCCTATGTTTAAAAAAGTATATGGATACAGTTCTACTTTAATCGCTTTTAATATAACTTGCTGAAATACTATATTCCAACGAATATTCTCTTTGTCTTTATTCTTTACTATCCAGTTTCTATGGAAACGTTTAATTGCGTTCAAGTTCTGTTTGACAAGGACACGGAGTTGTTTTTCAATCCATTCTCGTAAAACAATAAACAAGCCTTCCGAAGAACTAATGAAATGTAGGCTATACACAAAAACTTTACTGCAAGTACCAGCATATTCAAATATTTCACATTTGAATTTTGCCTTTCAACTACAAACCTACACACTAAATCAAAAGGAGCGGAATTTTCACTCTTTTTAGATGGAAAATCGGGACCGCTCCTTTTCGAGCGGAATTTTCGATCGAAAAAGAGTGGTTTCTAACAAAATATTATCGCGTTGGATGAAAAATGTACTCTTTCTAGATGGAATTTCGCTCTTTTCGATGTAATTTATTTTTTCACTCTTAAAATAGCGGTTTTCTATTGAGTCGTCAAAGGTGAAAGAGCGATTTCTCATCTTTTTTTGAGTGATTTGGTGCTTCAATTTCTCATCGTTTAGGAGTGAATTTTCTCATCTTTGTAGATCGGTTTGAATTCCACTCTTTTTAGAGCGATTTGCAATGCATCATGGGGATGGCTACTAGTCAACATTGGTCTTCGCCATTTGTAAAAGCAAAGACTATCGAAAGACTAAGCTATACTGTGAAATTTATAGCGTTATGTATAGTTAAAAATGAGAAAACAGAACTTTAAAACTTTTCTGTTAGTAAAATACACCAAAAAACGTCAGGAGTAAGATATGCATGTACAAGAAATCTCTCAACGTTGTAATCAAGTACCTGAGTAGTTAGGCGACACAAAGCTGGCAAGCAATTTGCCCGTTGGTAGCAGCTGTTGCTGCGTGCGCGTCTTTTGGCCGGGGGTACGCTGATTGGGCTTTGCAGCTGTTTGCTGATTGGCTGGGGTCTTTTTGTTAAAGGAACATCGCTATTGTTAATAAATAGTCTATTGTTAGTCATGGCAGTGTCAAGAACGTGGGAGAAGATTTCGGTTCCCGAGAAGTATTTACGGGAAGCCGAGAGTGCAGCCGAGTTGTTGGCGGCGTCCGAGACTCCTGTTGCCCGCAGTCCTAGTCTTGAAGCTCTCGCTGGTGACTTGCAAGAAGTTGGTGAAATCGTTGAGGAGGAGGACCCCGAGTGTGGGTGTAAGAAAAATTGGATTGACGAGCGTTGCATCCATAAAGCAATTACTTCATGGATGCCTGAAGAGGAAGCTTTAATTTGTAATGGCTGTTTTTTTGATATGGGGAACCAGATGAATCATGAATGTGTAAGCTGGAACTTAACGGATGGTGAGCGTGAGCAGTTTTTGGTGGATACAGCATGGAGTACAATGTTACATCCTGGGAATCTAAGTGAGATTTTCAACGAGTATGTGAATTCTCATCCAGGCACTGGACATTTAATCATTAAATTTGAGTATGGTGTACGTACAATTTTGAAGCGGAAAGTGTGGGAGTTGCTGGACGAGTTGCTGGAGAAGGACCGGGAGGCAGGATACAGATACCGAAGGAATCTACGCTTCAAGTAGGAGGAAGATGGCGCATTGTACATTTTGTGGTGGTGTATTTATTGTGGACGCTTGTGTACTACAAGCATTTAGAACATATTTAACGGACAATCCCATTTTATGTAATGGGTGTAACCTTAAAGTGACTCATGAGTGTATGTATGTGTGTAACACAGGTTCAGTGATTTCAAAACATTTAATGAATCATATTAATCATCCTGAAGTGTTTCATGAATATTATGAGGTATTTCAACGCCAGGGTCATGTGAGTATTGGTAAAAATACATTTTTTAAGAAATGTATTACTTTAATGAAAGATAGAGAATTCGTAGCTCAGTTGATTCCCACAATTATAGAACAGCAGTTTGCTACTGCTGATCAAAGTGTAACTGGTTGTTCCAACCAGTACATCATTGATATGCAAGGTTTTAAAATATCCAGTCATGAATTTATTATTAGAGAATTTTGTCTGATGGCTTGTGATGCCAGCATGCTATTTCACTGTATGGTTAATCTTCCCTGTGAAATTACAGAATTACCTCTTGGTTATCAAAAACAAGTCGAGTGGTTAACTCAAAACTTTCACGGACTAAAGTGGGATAGTTCTAATGGATACAGTGTTGCTCATTTACGTAAAATGATGCATGTAATGTGTGAACCTGATATTTTATTGTAAAGGTACAGAAAAAGTTGACTGGATTAAAAAGATATTTCAATTGAATATTGTCAAAGATGTAAGTGATCAAGGATGTAGTGCTCTGAACGCATTGAATTTCAATGTGAGTGTAAAAGCATGTACTTACCATAATCCAATTGAGATGTGTGGTTGCGCATTACGCAACGTTGTCCAACTTCAGTATTGGTTGAAACTCCAACATTCAAATGTCGTCGAAGCCATTTCGACCATTTCATTGTAATACCATGTATAATAATAATAATAATAAATACTATATGATAAGATACCTTGGGTGTTTTTTATTGATTGAAATGAAAACTCAATGCATCTTTTATGCAAGAAAAAAATGTATTTTCTAAATCTACTCTACTACATTTTCTATTTACAAGATGGATTCTGCTTTTTTATCTTTCTTACAAGTTTAAGTACAAGAAGATCATTCTTTTTCAGATCTTTAGTATTGAATGACTTTAAAATATTCTGATTTCTGACTTTAAAATAAATGAATATAATACAGAATAAGCCGCATAATATAGAATCATCATGCTGATATTGAGTTCTGTTCATTTTAAAATATATACAATTGCGGCGTAAGAATTTCATGATTGGTTTTGGTACTTTTCTTCCGAGACTATCAAAGTAAAATCCTCGTCTGTTCTTATCGATGAAAATGGCTATCCAATGAGATCCTCCAGAGGCTGATGGACTCAGGTTCACGATGAGTGCCGCAGGATGTTTTACTTGTACAGGTAAGGTATCAATGGCGTAGATTCCTGTCACTACGCTGGCAGTTTTACAGTCTTTGAGAACAAGTTGCAATAGATCATCAGTCCACATGATGTTCAGGTTTTGTCAAGATATACTGCGACAAATCAA